>JAQMYM010012334.1:0-24219 GCA_030014255.1 Parauchenoglanis ngamensis | reverse complement strand
AGCATGCGCACGAGAGTTGTAGTTCCGTGTAGTTCGCGGCATAATGCGGAAGTGCGCTTCCGCGCAAAGCGCGACGGGGGCAGCGAGAACACGGCGCGTGCAGCTGAGTTCGTGAAACCTGCCGTGTTGCGGAGAGGGGCAGAGTCGCAACAACGTTATATATAAGGTGGGGGTATAGGCTCAAATGTCCTTTCCTAATGTTGCTGTAAGCATTATCCAATGTGTTTTGAACACTTGTGGGACATGTCACATTTTGCTATAATTTAGTAAAGAGCACTTAAAGTAATCTAAACTATAGATTAAAGTCTCTAGCTATGGTAAAAAATACCATCAGGGTGAGGAGTCTGTAGTTTGCTGAGTGGCTGTTAGCAGGGGGCCTAGTACAATCTTAGTGCTAGTGCTTGATGGAATGTGTACAGCCACAAGAATTACAAACTTGAACTTCAAAGGCAAATAAAAGGGTCAGTACCTTACTGTTATGTAATCTAAATCTGGCAAGTAATGCCTATATATGGTGGATTTGCATTTCTACACCACTTATTGTTAAGGTAAATATTCAGGCTTCTGTTTCTGTCGGCACAGTGAGCTGTGCAGCCTGCTAGCACATCAGGGATCCTTGTATGAAGCCAGGACTCAGTTATTAACATGATTGAGCAGTCCAATTCTTCCATTTTCTTGTGGAGTGATCTGGAATTGGTAATGAAAATGTTGGGCAGCACAGGCTTATGGGGAAGCCTTCTTTAGCCTGGTTTGCATTCCAGCCGAGCAGCCTCACTTCAGCCTACTTTCTGTATGCAACCTCATGCGTTTCCAGGCCAGTATTTTAATCCATAGAGACCCTGCTACATGTGTAATTTCCTTCGGAATGTGTTCTTGCTGATAGTTCTTGATAATATCTAACTCGGTACATGAAACTCTGATCTTTAAAAGGTCTTCCCGGTTACATGTCAGATTTGCCAGAGTTACAATTATTCTGGTTGACAAATAACCTGACAATGCAAACAAAATGTAACACCATTCAAAGGAGAGCAAAGCTGCTGTGTCCATGCTCACTGAAATCTTACAGCATGCTGTTTGGGGTATGAGTATGACATGAACTTCATAATTTGTTTCAGCAGAGAATCAGACAAAAGCAATACTACTACTACTACTACTACTACTATTAATAATAATAATAATAATAATAATAATAATAATAATAATAATAATAGTAAGAAGAAGAAGAAGAAGAAGAAGAAGAAGAAGAACAGCAGCAACAACTATAAGGATCATGTTTGAATCATATTAATAATAATACCTAATACCTAATAATAACCTAATAATAACAAATACAGCTGCAAGCAGTAATCTGTGGGAATGAACACACTTTAAAAAGAGTTTTCCAAGTGCCCAGTTCTTGCCAAGTTACACAGAACAGTTAACTGATCTTAGATGAATATACTTATCAGGTTTTGTGACAATAGCTCAAAGCTAGTGTGAATTGCATGATGAAAGCTGATAGGTTGAAAGTGGCCATGCTCTTTTAATAATTTAGTGATGATTAAAAATCTAGACACAGATCATGAATGAATGATGTGACAGAATTAAAAATGCCAAATTTCAGCTCAATTGGATTTTTGGTTAACTTAACCGTACCAACTATGAACATGAATAGCACTCCCACACCTCCCAGTGGCCAATTTCAGTTACATTTTGTCAGGTACTACCAGGTGCCTATTAGAATGTATCATTCCAGTTTTGAAATGATAACACAATGGTCAATAACCCTGTCAAAATCCTGATGAATGGTAATGGGGCAATGGCAGACACGCATATACACAGATTAGGAAGTAAATGAAGTATACCACATTTTAGCTCAATTGGAGTTATGGTTCCTGAGAAATAATTATCTGACCTCAGGTCCATTCTTATATATGATAATGCCCCAAACATTACATATGACGAATGTGCAGAAATAGTTTTCTTACTCCATCTTACTCAAATTATGTTTAATTGGAGTGGTTAAATGTCTCACTTTTTCTTATTTTTCACAATCATGTGAAAGCTGTACATTAATAGGGTGTGGCTTCTGAATCCTAACCATCACTGCTATTTTGTTTCCATGACTTGTATGCACCAAATTTTGAAAATAATTTCTTCCAGTTTCTAAAGATCATGATGAAAACTGTATCCTTTTTTTATGCAAGCTTTGACCTGTGATGTGCAAAGAATGTAATGGCGGAAAATATAGTCTCTGAACAATTCCTCCTGAAAGCATAGGGTCATATAGGTTTGAGAGTCAGGTGAACACATAATTTTGGTCATATAGTGTGTTTATTTTGCCCCTGAACAGGAAATGTGTCCCTTTTGTTGCCACACCTAAAATTCCTAGAACTGGCACTACGTTTGACATAAATATCAACTTGGCATAAGTTCATAACATTAATGGTAAAGTATAAAGTGTAAATCTAGATAATTATCTCTTCTAGAAATTATGTTTCAATAATTTCTCTAATCTCACTCCTCCTTGTCACTAGCTTTTGCACTGTCACTCAATTCAAATTTAATTTTATATAGTGGTCAATGGATGCTGCTACAAAGGAGCTTTACTGATGTCTGGATATAGATATGGATTTAGATTTAGGCGTAATGAGCAAGCCAGTGGTGATCTTGCCAAAGAAAAAACACCTAAGATGACAGGAGGAAGAACCCTTCCATGGAAACAGACCAAAAAAGAAACCAATACTATTCTGGGTGACACTGGAGAGTAATGTTTAATGGGAAATTATTCTGTTTAAATAATAGAAATGCAACGTACATACCAGCAGCATTGGTGCTTAACTGTAAATTTAATTAATCAGTCACATAAAATGAACTGTTTCATTAAATCAGTTTCATTAGTTGCGCAGTCTCATAAAATACCCTCTTGTTAAGTCTAGAATTTCAATTAGAAATTAATATGACTTCTAAATAAGTAAAAATTATTTAAACCTCAATGAAAGAACTATCACACACAGGCAGTGATGTAAATGTTGATTTATTAATCATGAGCAAAAACAAATACTGTAGTAAAAACACTTGAAACAGAAACAGGATTATGCACAGCCACATGGACAAATGACAAGGCAAAACAACCAGAATAGAGACAAATGCAAGACAACTAGGCTAACTGTAAAGTGGTTTTAAATAATGCAAGCAATATGTGTCCATAAGTTGATCAGGTATAAGGGTTCGCAGGTAATGTATTGCAGTGTGTAAGTCTGTTGTATTGCAGGAAATCTATATGTGTTGGCAGCATGGTGCACTCGGAAAACAACCTGGAAGTCTCCCCTGCCGCTTCTCAGCTTTGCCATGACAAGAACAACAATAAACAATGGCTTAGTTCTGAATAGTTTGACTTCTTGCAATATCAAAGTAATAACCACAACAAGCCAACAAGTGTTCAATAATAAAGCTTTTATAGGAATACATAGAAAGGAACAAATACCAATTAACAATTAAATACCCAGCAAACATGCCCACCTTACAGGGAAAAAGTCCAACATGCCACTAATCTCGCTTCACAATATAATGTTAACAGGTGGAATGGGTCCTCCTCAGAGATAACATTAGATACAGAGGTATTGTGGAGACCCCAAGGGCACTAATTAATGTAATAATGAAATTAATCTAACTTAATAATACAATATAGGTTAGATTTAAAAAGCAAAATAAAAATATTGATAATAAGACAACACAGATTCCTCCATGGCCAGTTGCTCTAATCTAATGACAAAATGATGGTAACAACTTAGTGTAACACCCCATTGAAAGTACCTTAGTTATCTAGCTAACTACATTAGCTTCTATGCTAGCAGTGCAGGGGAACTAACTGGCTTACTAACCCTCGCTGCAGGAGAAGCAGCACCTTAAGCCTGGGAAGCACACAGCTTCATGAATGGACTAAAACAGCTTGTAAGACAGCAATGCATCCTGTGGGAGACTGAAAATCTAACACCATGTGAAGACCATGTACAAATTCAAGACAACATTAGACAGGAACATGAAAGCCAAAGGTCTGATAGAAAGTGTAATTGTGATATGAAGAGTGAATGTAGAGACAGAGAGGATAAACTACCCATGCTCTACTCCTTCCTTGCTCACACACCCTTTCAACAACTTTCATGTCTACCTCTGATGATTAATGGGGAAACATTACAATTTTTGGTTGACTCAGGAGCAATGCATTCAGTTATACAGCAGGGAGCATTAAGAGTGGCCCCAACATTAACATTCAAAACGTTGTGTACTGTAGGTATTACAGGACATGAAGTAGTAGAAAGGTTTTCAGAAAGTCTCACATGAGAAAGTGAGAATGGTTTCCAAACAAAACAATCTTTCTTAATCTTATCATCCTGCACTGTTAACCTACTGGGCAGAGACCTCATGTGCAAATTACAATTGATGCTTACTTCATCACACGAAGGCTTAGTTTTGAGCCTTAGTGATTTCCAGTCTATGAAGTACAGCCCAGAGCTGCCCCCCGTATGTATGTAAGTGGAAGCTTTGCTCCGATCAACTAACAAACATTACTTCACACCTGGTCCAGCTTAGGAGAGAACTAATTGCAGGGGACTGAGTACATCTAGAGGAAGATTTACATTGAGCCATTTGAAAAAGCTTGGTTTAAAGACACCATAACTAGATAACGTCTAGTTTTGAAAACATTATATTGGCCAAAAAATTCCTGTGAATATGAGGTGAAATTATCAGAATGTCCTGACAAGTGCATTAAGGCTACAAAATGAAATTGGGGACACCCTCTGGAGAAGGATCCTTTCCTAGGGTTTTGACAAAGAAAGTTCTTTGATGTTGTACACACAAAGCCTCATATCTCTCTGGCCAAGCCTGTTGACCGAGACTGGAAAGACGTGAGGAAGTGGGTCCGAGATTGCAGCCTCGAAAAACAGGGGTGGCTATCCACTGAGGACCCCTCAGTTTTTCACAATGCAAAGCTAGGTGTCTTTACACAGACTTCATCTATGTGTTTTCATGTTGTGTGCAGTGTAAACCTGACCAAGGACAGAAGCCTATGGTAAGGATTTTTGTTTCCTTGTCTTACATTAGAGTGCACTCCAACTCAGGTTCATCCAAGACTCAAAGAAGTTCCAGAGACAGTATGGGCTAAAGGTAAACACGGCTAATTTGAGGTGCCGAGCCAGTGGTGATCACCCCCAAATCTGATTTTAGGCCTAGACAAACACAATATCCACTTAAGCCTGAGGCGAACGCAGGTATTAGGCCGGTGTTTGAATCCTATAAAAAGCAGGAATAATTGTCCCTTGCCCGGACTCACCAGTGCGTACGCCCATTTTTCCTGTAAAAAGATCAGAAAACCCCCACAGCCCGATGAATGCAGTGTGAAAATGACACAGTGGCATTGACACATTCAGTGCCACCCATGCCTCTGCTGGGAAATTCATAACCTGGTCCTTCTCCAGCCTCAGTACAAGCCATGTATACAAGGCAGTCCACAAAAACATGGTCCTACCAAAAATGGTCTCCTGAGTCTGAGAAGACTGTTTTGAGTCCTGACTGGAGTGTGCTGCAGGAACCACATTATGAAGAAATCAAGGGGGTCTCACACTGCACCCATGACTACCTAAACTTCTATATGCATGATGTTGCTCCTATCAAAACTGTACACTGATCTGTATGCTGGTTTCCAAACAACACACCCTGGATTACCAACAATGTCATGGACCTCTACAAGAAGAAAGAGAAGGCATTAAAAAATGGAGTTAAAGCTGAGCTGAAGCACATTCAGGGGGAACTAAGGGTCTGGCTGAGACAGACTAAGAAATCAAACAAAAGAAATGTGAAGCAGAAGTTACAAGAAAACAGCATGAAGGAGGTCTGGGATTGTATGAAACCCATCACAGGCTGCAGGAAGAGCAGCAGTACAGCAGATGGGAATGGTAAGGGGGAAAAGCAGTATCCCCACTTCTACAATACGTTTTACAGCCCTGTTCCTACTGCTATAGCCTGCCCAGTTATCATCCCCACTGTGGGGACATAGAAAGCAAAATGGTTCTTAATTCAGGCAGTGTGAATAGAGAACCAGCAGAGTGTGATAAGAATGCCTATGATAACTTTCAAACAAGAAAACATGTCAGATTTTGTGATGAGGATTGAGGGGGTAGTCGCAACATGGAAAATAAACTCTTTAACCAAAGGGAAGTTACTGCCAGATACAGACCTGAGAGAAAGGTGAAATACTGTGGTAAACCCAGGCATGTAACAGACAATTGCTTTCATCTGGTAAAGCAATCATGGAATTTTTAAAAGGAGAACTAGATTTAATGACAAAGATATGCAGATCTCATGTACACATTCAATTAACAGATGAGAGAATGCAAGTTACAATTATAGCAGATAACCCGATGATCACCATATAAACAGTACCTGGTCATTTACATTTGAGAGCCTTGGGCTATGTTCACACTGCAAGCCTCATTGCTCAATTCCAATATTTTGCTCAGATAGGATTTGCCAATCGTGACAGTTTACATTCATAATTACAAGTGACCTGTATCTGTCTTTAAGGAGAATGTGCCTGTCCTCCGAAATGACAGAACACAGTTCTAGCTGATGATGACCCAATCACCCGATCTATGACACATTAATACAAAAAATCAGATTTGAGTCACTTCAGCATGGAAGTGTGAACATGGCCTTAGTAATTGAAGAACTGTTTTGGTATTTGCTGGGAAAATCAGATGAGACTGTGTTATCCATTGCTCTCTACATAAAATAGAAATGATTATGGAATGGACTACTTGAGAACAGCATAAACTTTAGAAATCATGTTCATTGCTGAAACAGATCCCATCAAATGGTCAATAGACACACATAAGCAAATCTGCACAAAAGATAAAAATGACATGTAAAAACTGGTGACAAAAAACTGATGACTGAAAATAATTATGGCTGGATGAGTTTATGTCTGTGAGCTTGTGTATGAGTTAAAGAAATAATGGTAAGACTGCACCTAAATCATCTATTTATCGGATCATGAACTCCAAGAAGAGAGGTTCAATTGTTGTGAAGAAGGCTTCAGGGCACCCAAGAAAGTCCAGCAAGCACCAGGACCATCTCCAAAGTTGATTCAGCTGCAGGATTGAGGCACCACCTTGCTCAGGAATAGCAGCAGGTGAGTGCTTCTGCATACACAGTGAGGCCAAGACTTTTGAAGGATGGCCTGGTGTTAAGAAAGGCAGAGAAGTCAGCAAAGAAGCCACTTTGCTCCAAGATAAACAACATGGACAGACTGATATTCTCCAAAAGGTACAGGGATTGGACTGCTGAGGACTGGAGTAAAGTTATTTTCTCTGATGAATCTCCTTTCCTATTGTTTGGGACATCCGGAAAAAAGATTGTCCGAAGAATAAAAGGTGAGATCTACCATCAGTCCTGTTTCATGCCAACAGTAAAGCATCCTGAGAACATTCATGTGTGGGATTGCTTCTCAGCCAAGAAAGTGGGCTCACTCACAATTTTGCCTAAGAACACAGCCATGAATAAAGAATGGTACCAAAACATCCTCCAAGAGCAACTTCTCCCAACCATTCTAGGACAGTTTAGTGATGAACAATGCCTTTTACAGCATGATGGAGCACCATGCCATAAGCAAAAAGTGATAACTAACTGGCTCAGGGAACAAAACTGAAATTGAAATTTTGGGCCCATGTCCTGGAATCTCCCCTGACCTTAATCCCAATGAGAACTTATGGTCAATCCTCAAGAGGATTGAGGACAAACAAAAACCCACTTATTCTGACAACCCCCAAGCATTTATTATGCAAGAGTGGTCTGCCATCAGTCAAGATTTAGCCCAGAAATTGATTGACAGCATGCCAGTGTGAATTGCAGAAGTATTGAAAAAGAAGGGCCAGATTTCATCTCTAACCTGGTTGTCTCTTTAGATAAAGCATTAATTGTTGGAGACTAATATTCATTTTGATGACCCAGAAGATCCTTTGAGAATAGTGTTTGTGTCCATTCTAGATTGAGTAGGAGTTAATCAAAACATAATAGAACCCACTCTTGATGGTGGTTACACCCTTGATCTAATACTTACTTCTGGATTAAGTATAGAAAATATTGACACAGTTCCACAGTCTGAAACTCTCTCAGATCATTAATTCCTCTCTTTTAAAATGTGTCTTAGTTATGATATATGCACCTTGCCTCACTATCGTGACAAATGAACATTCACGTCAGCTACTGCACAGAGTTTTATCAATGATCTCCCTGAACAATCAACCTTGATTGTATCACCATCGGACTGCACACAACTCGATCATTTCTCCATTCTTCTAGAAGATAACAAAAATAATCCTAGATTCTTATTTAAAACTGTAGCAAAATTAACTAGGCATAAGACCGCCACAGAAACATCCATACCATTAGTATGCAGTAGCAATGACTTCATGAATTATTTCAATGGCCTGATTGACAATATCAGGCAAAAAATTCAAACTATGAATTTAAATCCATACAATCTGATAAGCAACTCTGTAGACAACTATATAATTTTATCAGATCAGCCATTAGAACGTTTTACACCCCTTCAAAAGACTGAACTAATCTCAGTAATTTCCTCATCAAAATGATCAACCTGTGTATTAGATACTATACCTACATGTTTCCTCAAACAGATAATACCAGAAGTAATTGAACCTTTTCTAAAATAATCAACTCTTCCCTTTGCATTTCCCTTTCTCTTCCCTTTCTCTTACACTTTGTCCCTTCAGGTATTGGCTATGTACTTAAATCCTTCAAATTAACATTCATCAAACCCCTGATTAAAAAACCTGATCTCGACTCCAGTCAGTTGTCCAACTATAGGCCAATATCAAACCTCACTTTTATTTCCAAGATTCTAGAAAAGGCTACCAATTATGCACATACCTATATAGGAATGGCATTCATGAACTTTATCAGTCAGGATTTAGACCTCACCATAGCACAGAGACGGCACTAGTTAAAGTGGTAAATGACCTACTACTGGCCTCTAATCAGGGTTGTGTCTCCTTGCTCATGTTACTTGACCCTAGTGAAGCTTATATATATATATATATATATATATATATATACATCAAATCACTTTAAACAAATCACATTACTGGTACATTGGTACAGTACATATGAGTGAAATTCGTGTGTGCAAGCTTGACAAGAAATAGCGGAAAAAGTATAAGAAATATGCACATGAATAGATATGCATATATAGGTGTGAATACAAGGCATATGTATTCATATGTGTGTATTACTGTATGTACAAGAAATTAATGTCTAGATATGGGGCGTCATGGTGGTGCAGTGGTTAACACTGTCGCCTCACAGCAAGAAGGTCCTCGGGTCGATCCCCGGGTCACCCAGGGTGCCTTTCTGTGTGGAGTTTGCATGTTCACCCCGTGTATGCGTGTTTCCTCCCACAGTACAAAGACAAGCAGATTAGGTCAACTGGCTACTCTAAATTGCCCATAGGTGTGAATGCGAGTGTGTGTGGTTGTTTGTCTCTGGATTGGCCCATGGTATACCCCGCCTCTCGCCCTGTGTCTGCTGAGATTGGCTCCAGCTTCCCCAGCGACCAAGATAGATAAAGCGGTATAGATTATGGATGTTACAGACCTGATATCAATTAGCTTAATTAGTTGCTATATGTTCGCCCAGCAGAATATTTTTAAACTTTCTTGCTTTTTCAGCTATTTGTTGCCCCATCTCCATTGAGACCTGTAGCAGGTATCAAATTTGAAATGTGCTCATTTAGTGGATAAAAGTGCACAATTTCCCAGTTTGGACATTTGTTATGTTATCTATGTTCTGTTGTGAATAAAATATTGGCTCATGTAATTTGAAAGTCTTTTAGTTTAAATTTTATTCAATTTTAAAAAACGTCCCAACTTTTCAGGAATTCCGGGTTTTACTGCTGGAACCACTTGGGACTTTATCTTCCAAATCTTTTCCATTTGTTTCTTCAGGCCTTGGTACTTTTTGATTTTCTCATGCTCCTTCATCCTGATGTTACTGTCATCTGGGATTGCCACATCTTGTACTCTGCTGTTTTCTGCTCCTTATCTATGACCACTATATCTGGTTGGTTGGCCAGCAGCTTTTAGTTTAGTTTTAGTTTTAGTTTTGTTTATTTGTCATATGTATGCTAACACAGGGTCAACATTACCATGAAATGTGTTGGATGAGAATACAAACAAGAATCAAGTCTCAGCAATAGAGGTCTATACAATTTAATTTAACATAAACAGAAGATTAGGAGAAAAGGGGTGGGGGGTACAAATCCATAAATAAGGGGTGTAGTGCAGACACCAGTATTGCATTTTAGAGAAAGTGACGAATGAAAGTAACAGTACTTGCACATTAAATAAGGTGACGTGTAATTAACAATAACAATAATTGCACATTGGGTAAAATGTTAAGTTAAGTAGTAAGTGACAAATTAAGTACTACTCGACATACAGAAAACTTCTGCATACAGAGAAAGAAGTTTAGTGGTATGTTGGTAACCAGTACACTGTGGGAGGTTTAGCTGCTGGAGTTAAGGAGCCTGATGATAAAAACTGTTCTTGGGTCTGGTAGTCCGTGCAGCCATGCTTCATTATCACCTTACAGAAGGTAACAAGGAGAACAGTTGGCATGCTGGATGGCTGTGGTCCTTAATGATGCTGTGTTCCTTTCTCAGGCATCATTGGAGGTAGATGTCCTGAATGGTAGGGAGGCTCTTGCCAGTGATGTGTTGTGCTGCCTCCACTACTCTCTGTAGTGATTTCCAGCTGTGGGCAGAGGAGCTTCCATACCATACTGTAACACAGCCCATCAGCAAGCTCTCTATTGTACACCTGTAGAAGTTTGAGATGATAATGGCATTCATGCCAACCTTCTTCATCCTCCTCAGGAAGTTGAGTCACTGGTGAGCTTTTCTGACCACAGTGTCAGTGTGTGTTGTCCAGGAGAGGTCCTCAGTGATGTTCACTCAGAGGAACTTGAAGTTGCTGATGCTATCGACTTCAGCACCGCTGATGTAAAATGACCAGTGTGTCCCCCCCTTGTTGTCTCCTGTAGTCCACTATCATCATATTAGTTTTGCTGACATTGAGAAGAAGGTTGTTGTCCCGGCACCAGCTGGTCAATGCCTTCACTTCCACTCTATATGCAGGTTCGTCACTGTAACAAGACCCATGATGGTCGTGTCATCAGCAAATTTGATGATGATGTTAGAGTTGTATTTGGCAGTACAGTCATGAGTGAACAAGGAATACAAGAGGGGACTGAGTACACAGCCCCGTGATGTGCCCGTGTTCAGGATCAACGAGGAGGAAGTGTGGCTGCCAGTTCTCACCACCTGGGGCCTGCCTGTCAGGAAGTTGAAGATCCATCTGCACATGGATGTACACAGTCCAAGATCATCAAGCTTGGAGGTGAGCTTTAAAGGGATGATGGTGTTGAATGCCAAGCTGTAGTCAACGAAGAGCATTCTCACATATGTATTCCCTTTTTCCAGGTGGATGAGGGCAGTGTGTGTCACAAAGGTGATGGCATCGTCCATAGCCCTGTTTGATCTATAGGAAAACTGAAGAGGGTCTAATGTGTCAGGAAGGGATATGCAGATGTGGGTTTTGACCAGATGTTCGAAGCACTTCATTATTACTGATGTGAGTGCAACAGGCTGGTAGTCATTCAGACAGGTAATGACAGGATTCTTTGTGACAGGAATGATGGTGGATGCCTTGAGGGAGGTGGGAACCACGGACTGTCTCAGGGAGAGGTTGAAGATATTGGTGAACACCTCTGCCAGCTTGTCTGTGCAGGCCCTGAGAGCACAGCCTGGAATACCATCTAGTCTTGGAGCTTTGTGGGGGTTGAACTTTTTGAAGGACCACCTCACATCAGCCCTCTCTAGGATCAGTGTCGTTGCCTCCCTGTCCATGTGAAGGCATATGGCAGGTTCATTATTGGCGGCATCGAAACGAGCATAGAAGATGTTGAGCTCATCCGGGAGAGATGTGGTTAGCTGGACACTGACATTGTTTTTCTTTTTGTAGTCCATGATGCAGCATAAGCCACGGTGGGATTCCACCTTGTCCCTGTAGTCCTTCTTGGCATATTTGATGGACGTCCAGCGGTCATATCTGGCTGCTTTGTAGGCATCAGGATCACCTGAGTTGAAGGCAGAGGACTGCACTTTGAGCTTAGCACGTATCTTACCATTGACCCAGGATTTCTGATTTGGATAGGTGCGGACAATGGCTTTTGGAACAACATCGTCAATGCACATCCTCATATATCCTATGACAGAGTCTGTGAATTCATTGATGTTGCCATCAGTTGTATCTTCAAACATCTCCCAGTCAGTTGTCTCAAAGCAGTCCTGTAAGACCTCCTCAGTGTCAATGTCCCATTTGTATATGTCCTTGGAAACTGATTTTTCCTGTTTATGTTTCTGCCTGTATGCAGGCAGCAGTAGAATGGAGCAGCTTTTCCAAAAGCAGGGCAGGGGAGAGGTTTGTAACATTCTTTGTGTGAAGTGTAACAGTGATCCAGTGTCTGATGACCTCTGGTAGGAAAAGTAATGTGCTGGTGGTATTTTGAGAGGACCTTCTTCATGTTGGCTTTGTTGAATTCTCCCAACACAATAAATGCTGCCTCTGGGTGTGTTCTCTAGTCCATCTATAATGCCATACAGTTTGTCCAGAGTCAAAAAATTTTCAGCTTGTGGGGGGATGTAAACAGCTGAGAGGAGAACTGGGCTGAAGTACCTAGGGAGGTAAAAGGGAGGTCTAACTTTGATGGTCAGCAGCTCTAGAACAGGAGAGCAGTGCGTTGTTAGCACGCAGACATACGTGGTCCATGAAGAGTTAACCTTAAAGCACACTCCCTCCCCCTCCCTTTGACTTCCCTGAGTCTTTCGTTTTCCTCTAGGGACGCACGAGTAAACAAAACACCCTGGGGTGTGCGGCGTCCGCGATATCAAAAGTTGGTTTAAAGTATGAATTGGCTGACAATCGCACATCCAAAAGTGTTTGTCGGTCATACTAAATGTATGACAGCACTGTATGTGCACAAAGAGTCAGTAGTAGAGAGAAAATAAGCACTAATATGCTGAGATGACTCGGCGCTCTCGTCGGTGTGGCCATCTTACGGCGCAACGGAAGTATATACCCAGCTGCTTATTTAACTGGAACTTGAAGTCCCACAGGATCTTAGCCCTGTTGTTCTTAACCACTTTTGGTGATATCTCCCATTGGGACTTGGGAACTTCTAGCCCATACATGGCACAGATGTTTCTGTACACTATCCCCGCAACTTGGTTATGCCTTTCAGTATATGCTGTCCCAGATTGCATCTTGCACCCAGCTATTATGTGCTGGACAGTCTCAGGGACATCTTTGCTCAGCCTGCCTATGGGGCCTGCCTATTCTGGTAGACCCCTGCCTCTACCAATCTGGTTCTTAGAGCCTGTTCTTGTACTGCCATGATCAGAGCCTCTGTTCTGTCCTTCAGACCTGCTTTTTCTAGCTACTGGTAGGATTTCCTGATCACTTTCCTGAAGCCACTTCCTCTATCTGCCAGTGGTACATTCCATGGAGGGGCTTGGTCTTCCATGTTGCTTTCTCATCCTCCTCATCACCTTCTTTCTTCTCCTGCCTGAGACACTCTTCCATCAGTTCATCCTGGGGGGACATCTTCTTGATGTATTCATGGATGTTCCTTGTTTCATTCTGAATAGTGGCTCCTCATCCCCCTTCTGTCCATTGTTCATAGAGTCTCAAGGAGCTGGACTTCAGATGGAACCCTCCATGCATTGTGAGGATTTTCCATGTCCTTACATCAGTGGCATCTATTTTCTCCTGTGGTGAGTTCACTATTTCAGCTTGGTATCTGATGGTTGGAAGGGCATACATGTTGATGGCTTGGATCTTATTCCTACCATGTTGCTGGCTTCTGAGCACCTGTCTGACCCTCCTAAGATATTTGGCTATGGCTACTCTTCTTGTAACCTCATCCTGGTTCCCATTGGCCTGTAGGATACCAAGGTACTTGTAGTTGTATTGTATATCTGCTATTTTGCCATCTGGTAACTCCACTCCCTCAGTCCTGATTATCTTCCCTTTCTAAGCTACCATGGGTCTGCATTTATCCAATCCAAATGACAACCCAATGTCTTCGCTGTAGATTCTGGTGAGATGGATCCGTGAGTCAATGTCTCATTCACTTTTAGAATACAGCTTGATGTCATCCATATACAGGAGGTAGCTGATGGTTACTCCACTTCTGAACTTGTATCCATATCCAATCTTTTTGACTATGTGGCTGAGGGGGTTCAGACCTATGCATAACAGCAGTGGGAACAGTGCATCACCTTGGTATATACTGAACTTTATGGTGACTTGTGCGATGGCCTTGGAATCGCTTCCAGTGTTGTCTTCCACTGCCACATTTAGTTCTTGATGAAGCTTATCAGTGCCTTGTTAGCCTTGTATAGTTCCAAGCATTTCAGTACCTGCATGTGGGGCATTGATTCATAGGCCTTCTTGTAGTTAATCCAGGCTGTGCTTAGCTTGGTCTGCCTAGTCTTAGAGTCTTGGGTGATTGTTCTCTTAACCAGTAACTGGTGCTTCTATTAACCAGTAGCTGGTGCTTTGACCCTCTGGTGTTGGTTCCAATTCCATTTTGAGCTTTGCTCATGTATTGACTTGTGTCTGCCTAGCTTCTCTGCTATGATGCCTGAGTAGAGTTTCTATGTTATAGAGAGGCTAGGCAGACACGAGCCTGTAGTTGGGTCCCCTTCTGTGGATGTTTGATGATCAAGCTTGTCCTAACCTATGTTAGCCAGTCTAGATGAGTGCCTGTTGGTAGCAGCTCACTCATTTATGCTCCCAGGTGGTCATGGAGTGCTGTTAGTTTCTTCAACCAGTAGCTGTGTATCATGTCAGGTCCAGGTGCTGTCCAATTATTCATGCTTGAGACTTGTTGCTGGATATCTGCCATGGTGATGGTGACTGGTTCTTGTACTGGGAGATCTCTGTGGTCTTCTCTTAGGTCTTCCAGCCACTTGGCATTGTTGTTATGTGATGCCTCCTTCTCCCATATGTTCTTCCAGTTTTTCTCAGTTTCAGCTCTGTGTGGATCTAATCGTCCTCTGCTGTTGTTTCCTTGCAGCTGTGAATTGTGGGTTGGTTTTCCCACACAGCAGTATCACATATTAGGGTTTTCCCTCTGAACAACCCCATAATGTAAGCTATTTTAGACTTATCTATGGAATAAGATGATGGCTATAGCTTAAACACTATGGAGCACTTCTGCACCTTCCCCAAGTCACAAGAGTAGTGCTCCAGCTCAGGTACATAAGGCTCTCTAACCTTGGGGATTGTTGAGGACTTACTGGCATGGGTTGACTGGCCTGGCTGGGCTGAGAGAGCTGAGTGCAAATGCGTTCCATCTGGTTGCTAATCTGCACAGAGGTTCTCCACCACTTCTTAGAGGAGTTGGTCATGTTGTCCAAGTAGCATCCTGTGGCTGGTGATGGTTTGGTGAACTGAACTTGAGTCCACTGGGTCTATGTTCACCAGATTATTCTGTTGCAATGAAGGCCAGGTGAACCCAAATGCAAGGTGGAATAAATTGGAGAAGATGTATTAGATGATGGGGTTGATAGGGGAATGAGGATAAACAGAGGCAGACTGATGAGTGAGTGTCCTCCCTCACTAATCGGAACCACTGGAATTAGCCCATATGAGTTTATGACAGGAAGAGTGACAAAACACCCTATGGAACCTGAGAGTGCCCAAGGTCATCTGAGCCCACTCATAAAGGCCGCACAGCAGTCTGTTCTGTTCTAATTGCAAGACAAACACAAGATACTTCATGCCACCCTGAAACAACTACAGACAGAGCAAGCAAATTATAACCTATATAACTCTACTACAGGGACTAAACTTTGGAGATTTGGAGGTTGGAGATATAGTCCTGATATGCATATTTATTAGACAATGCATTTGAACCATGTCACAGCTCTTACAAGGACAAAGAAGTTTGTAATATCTGCTTGGCCATTAGAAGAAACCTTTATTTGTCACATATACATTACAGCATGTTAAAAGTTTTGCTTTGCACAACGTCTTAGAAAGTTGGGGTTATAGCACAGGATTAGCCATAATACAGCATCCCTGGAATAGAGATGGTTAAGGTTGCTCAAGGACCTTGCAGTGGCAGCTTGGTAGTCTCCTAATTTGTAAATCAGAGCCTTAACCACTGAGCCACTATTACCCCTTCAAAAATGATCAGGAGAGAGCACAAATGCAGTCCCCCTTTACCAGAAATGATGCAGTCCAAATTCCCACTTTGGGGAATTTGCAGGAGTCAGCAAAACCGAGCTGCCATGGCTGAGCCTTGTTTTGGGTGAACCACCTTCTTCATTATGGTATCTTTCCTGCCAGGTAAGTATGAAGCAAGAAACAAACTAAAATGGCACATGACACAATGCAAGTGGTATAAAAAAGGTAATAAGAATCTCTGTCTTGTGGGCTATAATAGCCTCTGATGTGTGAATGTATGGCTTTATTACAAAGCCATTTCAGATTAAATGTAATTTGAACACTGAGATGATGCACAACCACAGCTTGTTTTAATTTGATTGCATTTTAAATGTATTTCAGTGCTTTTTCTATTAGTATTGTTTTGTAATAAAAAAATAATGGTATATAATTTAAAGTGGACCATTTATTGTTGCTCATACTTTAATATTAGAATAGCTGAATAAGTGTGCAACAACAAGCTTGTATTATATTTCGCATCATTTATAAAATAAAAAAGGTATAGCTAGCTAGGTTTCATTTCTTCATTTCATTGCTTGTGACATTTGCATAGTGAATTTGCTAATTAATAGTTGTTTGTGATTAACAACTTCTAAACGTTTTTCAATGAAGAGCTCTGAGAAAATGTAAAATGTCATAACGCACAGTCGGAGTGGGAATCCGACTGCAGTAAGACTCTCTTTAATAACAATACGAGGCAAAGGTACAAAGTCGGCAGGCTGAAAATAGTGTCTAAAACTGAGCAAAAGATCGGTCGATCAACAAACAGAACTAACTCGGAAAGTCAAAAACACAAAAAGGTGTCAGAACCAGAATAAACATAAAGAGGCTTGGCAGAAGATTGACACACAAGGAGCAGAACTAACGAGTTTCACAAGGAAACAATGGAAGTTTTTTAAACAGTCCTGATTAGATGAAGATTGGATGCATCTGCTCCTACTCAGAAGTCCTCTCTGGATTGCTGTATATATTACTTTTTAACACATTTTTTACAAGTGCAAAACTGCCTCTGGTGCACACTACACCTACAAAGTCACTAGACAAATTGTTCGCACAACCTGGACTGGTTAAGAAGAAGGATGGATGTAATAAGGCAACAAAAAGCAATGCTAGTGCTTATAGCACATAGAATTTTAGCTTTTTAGCACATGCTAGCCCAGAAGAGTTTAAATCAGAATGTGACACAGTACATGAGACCAGCAACAAAGAGTCACATGCACACCAAAATAAACTACTTGTGGAGAGTGTCACTGCTAATATAGAGAAAACATTGGACAGTAAATTAGCTAATATAATTAAGTCAGAAGAGAGTGAAGTTTTGGAGTGATGTCTTGGAGCGAAGTCTTGGAGCGAAGTCTTGGAGAAACTGGATGACTTAATCGAGATGATATGGGCAGTAGAGCAGCTGGTCCCAGACCTGGAGGATGTGTTGGCTACAATTACACCCCAGGTAAAATAAACACGGAAAGAAACAGAGGCACAATAAATGTTGACTGTGGGAACATGTCTTTCTACAATTTCTCCACAGAGGTTGTGAGAAAGAGAAATGAGTCAACAAATGTTTGCAAATTACTGAGAGAAACTCAGTATTACTTTAATATTATCTCAGTATTACTGCAAATTACTGAGAGACAAGGTATTCTTTCTTGTACCCTGCTGTCTTAAAAATCTTCCACCCCAGTGGCACTATGTCTTCCCTCTTGAACATGGAAGAAGTCAATGACTACATCAGTAAACTGTCCAAATAAACTTATAACATGGTAATTAGGTAGAAGGGGTCTGACTCAGCTACTGATATATCCAAACATTTAATTTTGAATAGTATGCAGTGAATTTTGGAAAATATGCAGTATGTAGTGCATCTTGGTGCATTTCAATCAATGTGATAAAATTGAATATACACTGGTATTTCTATGTTTACAATCCGGTGTGGGAAGTTTATTCCCTTTATTTAATTTTATTGAGCCCCACATCTAAGTCAAGTTAGTACTCTTGTTCATAATTTTTGTAATTAAGTTCCTAGTGATTCCAAGCCTTTTGTTCTGTTCTTTCTTGGAACATATTCCTCTGTTAAACAGTGTTTGTTTTACACTTGTAGCTACAACCTGGTCCACCTTAGGTCTAATGGGTAAGATCATATGCAGGACTCATTATGTAACACAACTTCCTGTCAATGACTATTATGATAAATACATGTATTAAGGACTCTAACATTGTGTATAGAGGAAATCTGTCCTGAACAGTCTAAAAAATATATAATTTCTACATGAAAAACACTTTTTTTGATGAGGAGCACCAAAAGTATCATAGGGAATGGGTTGGCTAGGTTTTCTTTTAACCACATTCATCAAATAAAAGGGGAGTAATTACCCTGATGCACAAACAGCATCTTGTAAAGATAGGAACATACATCTTAGTTAAAGGCTTATTATATGGTGAAAACATCCTACTGGGAAATGTCTATGCCCCTAATTTTCAAGAGACATTTTATGAATTATTCCTTAGTAAACTAGCTGATATGGATTGCACTAATATGATAATGGGGTGATTTTAATTGTGCACTATGCCCAGTGATGGAGAGACTTCCCTCCCTGTTTTAAGTTATTTAACCTAACTGATGCTGTGAGTAGCTTCTCATTTCTTATACAACCATGTCGAAAGACACATCCTGTGGCCATGGAAAATATGTTCAACCAAAGAAAACATCTAAGAAGTTTGCTGAAACTACTTAAATTGGGTTAAGAACTGTCCAATGCATTATTAAAAACTTGAAGGATAGTGGGGAATTATCATCTTTGTGGAAGAAATATGGTCAGAAAAAAATCTTGAATGATTGTGATTGCCAATCACTGAAACTTTTGGTGAAATCAAATCATAAAAAATCAACAGCTGAACCCAGGGCTATGTTCAACAGTGACAGTAAGAGCACTTCCACATGCAGAATGCGAAGGGAACTCAAGACATTGGGACTATACAGCTGAGTGCCATCATGCCTAGTGCCTTCTGTACAAGCCAGTGGGGGCAGTACTATGATCTGGGGTTGCTGCAGTTGGTCAGGTCTAGGTTCAGCAACATTACTTGCCCAAAGAATGAGGTCAGCTGACTACCTGAATATACTGAATTACCAGGTTATTCCATCAGTAAATTTCTTCTTCCCAGACGGCACAGTCAAGATGACAATGCCAGGATTCATTGGGCTCAAATTGTGAAAGTGTATTACAAATATTAGTGTGTGACTTTTCTTTGGACAGGCAGAGTATTTAAGAGTTTGACCTTTTAGATATATGGAGACATTCTAATACAATTTCAAAGTAATACACATTTTATTCCCAGCCTCACCTTTCAGCAGCTCATATTGACTATATTTTAGTCTGTTGATGTCTTGATCATTTAGTCAAACATGTAGATATAGGCCACATTGCTCTTTCAGACCATGCTCCTTTAGTGATGACCATTCAATCTCTTAGACCCAATGAACATATTTTCTCCTGGAGGATGAATACAATGATGTTTATGGATGAGAAATTTATTAAGTTTTTGAAAGACCAAAAAGACCTATTTATGAATTAAATGACAAGGATGGGACTGACCCAAGAATTGTATGGGATACATATAAGGCTTATATGAGGGGTATGGTCATTTCTTATACCAGCCAAAAGAAAAAATGAATGTGTGGTGAAGCAACTTGAAATCAAAAAGAAAATAAAACAGCTTGAGGAAACCTACTATGCAATAAAATTGGATGTGATTCTTTCCATCCATCCATTATCTATACCGCTTTATCCATCTGGGTCGTGGGGGAAGCTGGAGCCAATCTCAACAGACATTTCGGGCGAGAGGCGTGGTACACACTGGGCAGGTCGCCAGTCAGGGCCAACACAGACAAACAGCCACACATGCTCTCATTCACACCTATGGGCAATTTAGAGTAGCCAGTTGACCTAATCTTCATGTCTTTGGACTGTGGGAGCACCCGGAGGAAACCCACACATTCACAGGGAGAACATGCAAACCACACAGAAAGGCACCCTGGGTGATCCAGGGATCAAACCCAAGACATTCTTGCTGTGAGGCGACAGTGCTAACCACCACACTATCGTGCCACCAGGATGCGATTCTAATCAAACTTAAATAAGCCAGTACAGCTCTGCATATCATGGAAAGCAGAAAAGATATTTTATTTGCAAAATATAAATTATTTGAATTGGCCAACAAACCAAACTGCCTGTTGGCACAATTGGTAAGCAATTCCCCTGTTAAGTCCTTTATAACAGCTATACTGGATAAGAATAACCAAAGACAAATAAATACTCTTAAGATGAATGAATGTTTCAAAAGATTCTATGCCAATTTATACAGTTCAGAGGTAGACTTGGAAAGACTCAAGATGGGTTACGTCTTAAATAATCAAGCTTTTCTACAGATATCAGAGGATCATGCAAACTTAAAGGAGACCTCTATTTCCCAATGAAAAATAGACAAAGCCTTTTCTACACTCCAGTCAGGGAAATGTCCAGGAGAGGACATGAGTCCCAGTTAAATTCTTTAAAATGATGAAGGGGAAAATTAATAAACTCTTGTTAAGGGTCTTCAATAAATACTGTGATGATTCTTAACTCCAAGAATCAATGAATTGAGCCAATATACCATTAATAGCAACGAAAAACAGGAATCCAGAGTTGTGCTATAGAGTAGGCCTGTAGACCAATTAGCCTCCTTGGAGTGGACAATAAAATATTATTTAAGATACTGGCTCTCAGGCTAGAGCAGGTTTTTCCTTCTATTGTATTCTATTTCCTTGTATTTGTCTAATCTTATTACAACACAAGACACCTATTATTTAATTATATTGAATGAATATTATTCATTACCTTACCATTTTTTGTCAATTACTTGGGTATGTAGTTTCTATAGACTCTAAAAAGGCATTTAATAGAATTGAATTGGGAATACTTATTTGAAGTAATGAAGAAATTTGGCTTTAGATTTTTTTAGGGCGGATTAAACTCCTGTAAAAAGTACCTACAGCCTCAGATTTGGCAAATGGTCTGTTATCTGCTCACTTTAGGAAGCCCACTATCTCCCATCCTATTTGATCTAGCTATAGAGACCTTAGCAATGGCTACCAGACAAAACCCAAATATTCAGGAAGTAACAATAGATAATAAACAGCATATGATTTTACTTTTTGCTGATATCCTTTTCACATGAATGAACCCTACTAAATCATTACCAGCCTTAACTGAGTGCATTACAGAATTTGGCCTAATATCTAGGTATAAAGTCAATTTCAACAAATAAGAAATTATGCCCTTAAACAACATTGGAAACACAGAACCAACCTTCATCAAGTCTTTTTGTTGGGCTCCATTGCAAGTTATTATTTAGGAATCAAGGTTACCCCCAAAATTAATCAACTTTATACAGAAAATATTAATCCCTTAAAGAATCTCAAAGAATCTTTACATGATGGAAGAGTCTACCTATATTATTTCTTGGTAGAATTAACCTTATCAGGATAACAATCCTTCCAAAAATATTATATGCTACATCCATGTTGTTCGTGAAGTCTAAGGTTAATTAAGGTTATTGAAAAAGCAATGGTAGATTTTATTTGGGCCAGCAGGAAACCTAAGGTGAAATTACAGACATTACAGCTGCCAAAAGAACATGGTGGGTGGGGCTTACCTAACATACAATACTACATGATGTCTATACAAGCCAAAATTATGTCTTCCTGGGTGAAAAAGCATCAAAATTCTTTTTGGCTTGACCTGGAGTCAGCAATATATAAACCATTTTCTCATGTGAACTTGCTGGATAAACATTTTAATTGCCACACATCACCAAGAATAACCTTTTGATAACTAATGTACTGTGGGCATGGAAAAATGTAAGAAAATATTCAAAAAGACACATCCACTTAAAGTTTTAAGGTAGATAACCCGAGAGCACCATATATCAAATAAGGAATTCTTGTGTATAAGAAGCCAAATCTCTGGAATTCTTAAAGGACTCCCACCTGCAAGAGACACAAAAAGTTCAAAAGTTCAAAAGTCCAAAACACTTCATATTTGGAAACGTTTTCATTGACCTCTTGTCACTTCTGCTATTCTGTAAGAATAACAGAACTGGCGCTTCCTATGTTATGCCTGTAACATAGCCTTCTGCTGAAGGCTGATAGTTTCTTGCTTGCACATCCAGGGGCCGTGACCGCTGTATGAATTGTTCCAGTAGCAGTGCGCACCTTTTTCACTGTGAGGGCGGGGCGGACAATCTATATATACTCACATCTATGAAAGAGAGCTCAGAGCTCTCACTTTCAGCTTTCTATCATCTGTCTTCTGTTCTTTACGGACAATTAAAAGGCTCGGTCTGTGTCTGTTTAAAGATTTCCACAACACTATCCATAATAGTACTTTAAGACATGAAGTCTCTTTTATGTAATAAAAATAAAGAAAAAACCTTGAATTTGAAGATGTGTCCAAACTTTTGACTGTTGTATATGTAAAATCAAATAACAAATATTAAACAATTTCCTTCCACAGATTATTGCACACATGATTGTCTTTATATTGTTTTAAAGATGAATTCTACAGACGCAGGTAGTAACAGACCTCTGCACACCTCTCTTCAAATTAACGTTTATTTTAGTTTTCCAGAAAATGCACAGATAATGTCCTTGTACATTAGTGCAGTCCACGCTGACACAAAAATTGGAAGGTACACACGTCTGCACAGAGATGTGCACACATCCTTAGATAACAGAATTTAGGTTTCATGGACCCTCTTGCATTCATGAGTGAGGAAAGTATGGATTTGGATGGCATGGGAGAAGTAAATGGCTTTGGTTCTGAACTCATCTGTTTTTTTTTTTAATTGTGTATACCATTTAATAAACCCTTCTGGGGATATCAAATTTTTCACTTGCATTTGAATAAATTAGTTATCTGTCAACTAACAGGCTAATAGACAATGAACATTAGGCTATGTCAAATTTTAAGCAAACACTGCAATTATGCTGTTTTTCAGGGCACAGGATATTCACCTGACAGCCTAGAACAATAGCCTAGGTGTGATCCCAATCCCATCTCAATAGAGAGTCAGTACATTTTTAGTTTCCTGAATTTAAATGATTTGCTATTGGGTAAAACAAATTGCATACATGTCATAGAAAATGTAGGCACAGCTTGGAAAAGAATAAATATGCATGAACATTGTTTTTACAAAATATGTATGTCACAGTGGTCGGATGCTGTGTCAGATGTGTAGGCTTTTACAATAAACATCCGCCAATTTGACACCGTCTCTTTTTTTTTAGACGCGGAAGGAACTTCAGGGAAAAGTCACTTACGTGCTATTGCCCCCCTGCCTTTGCCACTTTCTGATGTGCACACAGCTAGGGTTAGGAAATGTGTATTACTTACAGCCAGGTCTATTAGCTTGTCAAACTCAGCTACAGCAGCTGCTTCCCTTTACCCAATATAGCCATGCCAATTGATCCATAATATCAATGCCAACCTTAGTGCTGTAGTGGGAAATTGTTTCAGGCAGTTTCTTTGTGTCATTATCTGTTCAAACTGTCTCATGCATTGTGCTCAGGATGCACACATTTTTCCTTGGTTTTGTCTTGGAAATTGTGTGTGACTTTTACAACCGTCAAAATTTTTCAGACTGTGCCTGTGTACATGAGGGCATCTCTTGTCTGTTTTTATTCAATGTTCCAGCAATGGTGGTTTTGTTCACCAAAAGGGGGCACAGGGTGGCACCCCTCCAAAAAATATGATTCACGGCGGGGGGGGGGGGGGGGGGGGGGGGGGGGGGGGGGGGGGGGGGGGGGGGGGGGGGGGGGGGGGGGGGGGGGGGG
>JAQMYM010012181.1:0-24289 GCA_030014255.1 Parauchenoglanis ngamensis | reverse complement strand
CAATTTGGTTCTCAAACTTGTTCTCCAGCTCCAGCAAACACTGATTCCTCTTCTTTCTTCTTCCTCGTCTTCCTTCCTTCTTCTCTGTCGTCCTTCCGGTGCTTCCTTCCGGATTCACGCTGCCGCTTGTAAAAACGTGAAACGTGGAAGGCGCTCACTCTCTAGAGGTTTGTCCGTTCTGGGCTACTGTAGCGGCGCAACATGGCGGCTTTAATTTGTTATCTAATCTGGCTTTGAGTAAAATACAGTCAATTCTGACAAAAATTGAGCTGCATTTACACATAATTCTGTTAGAAGTGGAGTTCGATTGAAGAACATATGGAAGAATTTTGAAATTATGCTTGCTAAAAGTATTTCTGTGAAAGAAATGAAAAGCTTGAAAGAGTGTGCAAAAGGTTTTGGCGTGGAGTAGCCTTGGTCCTAAAAAATACTTAATTGTGATTACAAAAAAGTAAAATTTTATTATTAATAAAAAAGACTAGCTGTGGATTTTACATAGTCAAGATCCAAAACCAGTAACGTCATGCTAAATATGATAAATAACAAATATTAACCGCATCCAGGGAAAAAACACGTTTATCAGTGATCGTATAAGTAATGAAAAAGTTGTTTTTTTTCCTATTGAATGCAGGGTCACTGTGGAGTTTTCCATGTTAAAGGTGTAGCCTATCACCTGGACCCTGTAGAACCTGAATGAAACAGAAGACCGTCTGGAAATACACCGACTGTCAAAAAGATATCTGTGTCTTGTTAAACTTGACCGACTAGGTGCAGTATTACCAAATAACTTCAAGGCATTAGCAAGGAACCCACCAAAAACACAAAAATCATTGTACAAAATATATAACAAGACCAGCATCAGCGTAGGACAAGCGAGCACAAAACAAACCAATTTGCACAGTTTTTACAGTCACATGACCATTTAGTGCTAATTATTACAAAAGTAATACAAAAAAAAAAAAAAAGCCAACGGTCAAGTGGTCAGCCAAACAGGAACTTAAGTACCAAACAAACAAGATTAAGACTGAAGCAACACTGAATCAACAAGGCACAAAGAGAAGTGGAGCAGGATCAGGATTGGCCCAGAGACCCTGGAGTTGTAGGGCAACAACGATACACGCTGTACCACCATGCCGCCTGAAATCATAAACAGATCATCTAAACTATAGCATAATAAAGATAGCAAAATCATTTTGGTAAATTGGTTTATCGGTCCAATTACAATTGACTGCTTTTGTATCTGGCTATGACTGAATCAGCACCAGGGTGTACCCGACTCACACCCGGTATTCCCAGGGAAGGGAATTCTGGTCCCACCGTGACCTTGATCAGAATAAAACACTTAACTGAAGATGAATGAATGAATTCTACGTTACCACCTTATACCAGTCGATTAGATCATTTTCGATTAGATGATTAAATGAATTGCTGCAGAAATATAACAACAGAGGATGTAATAAACAGGAAGTAGAAGCTCTGACTCTATCCCCATTTATCTACACATGCACTATTTAGCTAAACATTCTATCACTTAGGAATCAGTGTCTTCTCGTGACAGACCCAAACCAGTGTCATGGAATTAATGCTACCTAAAAGGAAATGGCCTCTTTCTCTGCCTTTTCCTTCCTAGCCTATAAATCTCTTTCATCCACAGTGCAATCCAGTCCAGCTTTACACATCTGTATCTCACTCCTGTCTTCCTCTGCGTCATGGCAAGCTCCGGTCACTCATCAGGGACGATGAATGTTTCGTCTGATCAGCCTTTGATCAATGAAAACAAAAGGTATCTGACACTTGACCCCTGCTGTGTAGCTGCTATGCGCTCATAAACCACTGGGATAGAGTTTAGCTCGCAGCAAAATCATTGTAATATTAGCAAAAACAACTAAAGGCATTACAGAAAGAATCAAACATGAAGAATAAAACTTAGCTAATTGTGCCTGCTAATTTGCTGGCTAATTTTTAACAACTAATTTATTAATTGAGCTAACTAGCAAATATCTCAAGCTAATTCACAAAACGTGAGTAGCTTGCAAATTTAGCAGAATATTTTACAAACTGAACTAGCTAGTGAATTTAACAGGCTAATTTACAAATTGAACTAGTTAGCAAATTTCACAAGTTAATTCACAAAGCTGCAGAGAGTAGGGCTAGGCCTTCAACTGTTCTGCAACATGACTGTATTTGATATTCAAATATATAAAATTTCAGTAGACTAGATTACATCAGAGGCCTGGCAAAGAACAATTAATTTCTCTGTTTTTATCTCCTTCTAAAGTTTCCCTTGTAAGGCGAGCATCATAAAATGATTCTCTGTTTGACTCAACTAATCTCATTTGAATGGGATGTGAAAACTACAAGACCACAGAATACTAAAAATAAAAAGAGTCCAGCAATGATCATGCCAAGACCAAAATTTATAGTATGTTAGTATTTATTTAGTAAAAAAACATTTTTATCAGCATTCATATGAATCGATACATAAACTCAGCTAAGTTTACAAACCTGTCACACCATTTCCATTCAGATTTCTTATTCTCAGCTGGATGGAAATCATAACAATGCTGTTGATTTAGTGCAGTTATGCAATAACAAATGTCATATGAGGATGTCAGGACAGCCTCATGCTGTTATGTAGAACGCGGTGAGTTGAAAAGCCACAAAGCTAGTGGAATTTCTAAACAACTTGTCTGGACACTAAAACAACACTAAATACATTTTTGCTCTTTACCGAGTACACTTGATTGCAATATCGTGGACTTTATCCAGGTCAGGGGTCACGGAGGATCAGGAGAACACAGAGCATGTGGCGGGAATACACCCTGGATCATGGGAGTTCATTATAGGACACCACACACACATGCACACATACACACACACACACACATTCCCTCACACCCAGGGGCAATGTAGGCTCGCCATTCTCACACACAGCACCCCAAGCTCACGACTGAACCTTGGACTCTACTGAACATGATCTATCTATATATCTTTATTAACATTCGAAAATGTTTCACCAACACATTAATAACAGTGACTGTAAATTTGAAGCATTGCTCTGTCACATTTCCATAATTATTAGCTTATTAGTACTACACTACATTTAAACCTTAAGCCATCTCTCTTTTTTTTTTTTAACCATATATTTTGTAAAAATGCGGTTTTGCTTGTGGAGAGCAGAGAAATGTCCTTCCAGTCTCAACACTGTCAGATAAAAGCATGCACACACACACACACACACACACACACACACACACACACACACACACACACACACACATATATTAAAAATAATTTTAAATTGTTCTGCTAAAAAAAAAACAAGGGCTCATCTTAGCATAGCAAGCAAAAAAGTTACTTTGACGTGATGAATCCGATTGGTCAGAAAGTATTGATAATCTAATCACAGATTAAATATTCATGTGCTCATTATAACAGGTTATTGTTTCCATAGTAACAGCTCATTCATTGCATGCGCCTTATTTAATCTAACTGTAATCGTAATTGCATTAACAACAGTGTTGTTGATGAGCTGAAATTTGGTGAAGGCGTTAATGGAAGGAGTCTCCAGTGCAAGCAGGTCTTCCAGACAGCAGATTCCTCTGGACAGAGGAGTTTTAGTTTATTCCGCATTATGTTTTATTCTTTAATTAATTGCATTAAGCAGCTGCAGAAACAATAATCCATGGCAAAACAAATACGTTTTATGAAATGTGAACAGCAGTGAACAAAACATGAAGGTTAAGGTTGAGTAAACAGGCCTTTGCGTCTTTCTCTGATGTTTCATTTCCTCAGGAAGGTTCAGGCAAACATTTGAGAGCAGCCTGGGCACTGACACAGGGTGAGGGAGGACACACATGGCAGAGATGAAGCTGTGTGCCAGGCATCCTGTGGGAAGACCAGTGGATAATTGCCCTAACAGCTTTCACCATTCCACTATTTATCCTCTAAGGGGGCGGAGTCTCTGTGCATGTTTGCATGCGAATATCTGTGCATGCTTTACGTCTGCAAGTTCATGTGCATGTCCTTAAATAGGTCATGTTTCTCTTGATAACTAGCATCCATGTGTCTTAACCACATCCTCATCATGGAACACAAAGCAATCAGATTCCTAAACACGAAATAAAGAAATAATCACGAGATATTTGATGAGGTGAACAATAAACAAATTAGCACACAAGTTTCAGGGGGGGAAAAACCTTCGAGAATGATTTGGATGAATTTACACGAAATAAAAAGGCAGGAATATGTAATGAGTGCCCCAAGAAAGACAGAGCCTGACTTTTGCAAAAGAAAAAAAAAACGTTTTTTCCTCTGCAGTTGACTAACCGGTTGACTTGTGTAATAAAGTGTTATGTTTCCAGTAAACTATGCCTTACTTGAAGTGAACCAGACAAGTAGAAAGAGAAAAAGTACAGTACATTAAAAAAAAAAAACAGTGGTGGAATTTGTACTGTAATAGAAGAAAAATCTAATAATTATTTGTCTTTTTTTAGACTAGTAACTCTCAAAGGTCTCTCTCAAGGAGGTCCATGATAAACGTATTCCTTAAAAATCACACCCCCACTATTAGCAAAGTGATTACATTTATTATTAGCTGTTATAGCTGTTAGCCTGATGAACTGCTCACTTGAACAGAAGCTCAATAATTAGTCCATAACGTGCCCTGTTGGTGGAAAGTTCAGGAATACAAAGCACTATGGCCCCAGTAAATATTATTATACACATTTAAACAATGAGTCTAATATTTACATAGCTAGATTATGTTTATAAAATCAATCCGTACTGCATTGTAAAAAAAATGAAAGTACATGATTGTAAAAACATGTATATGGTAAAGTACTGGAATATAGTTACAGGTAACTGTACATTTCCAGGAATATTTTACATTTACATTTATGTCATTTTGGCAGACGCCCTTATCCAGGGCGACCTACACATATCTCATTTATACACCTGAGCAGTTGAGGGTTAAAGGCCTTGCTCAAGGGCCCATCAGCGATAACTTGGCAGTGCTGGGATTTGAACTCAAGACCTTCCAATCACTAGTCCAATGTCTTAACCACTGAGCTACCACTGCCCCCTCCCCCACTGGAATATGCTGTAAATTCAAAATAAATTATACTTCACTACATTTGGCTGATACGTTTATTTAAAGTGACCGACAATCGAGGCAGGACAGATCTGAGCAGGTGAAAGGTGTTGCTAAAGGACAAAACCAGCGCTTCAATTGAATAACCAGGGATCAGAAATGTTACAGGAAACAAGGATGAACAAGACTTTTTTTTCTTCAACATAATTAAAGAACATAAACAAAATCATTGATTTGTTTAAGAGCAAAAACCATATTTTTAAAAAGTGCTTAGCCGGTTAATAGCATTGGGCCTCATTCACCAACTGTTCTTAAGAAGAAATTTCTTCTTAAAACCCACTTACGCAGTTTTCACGAAGATTCTGACATGTTTTCGTATCTGGCGTTTGATCTTAGGTAAGAACAGAATCTACTCACACTCCAGAGCACGCTTACACACATATGAGAGTTTGTGCAAAAATAATTTTATTGTGTTTTGAAATTGCAATAAGATTTTTATCATTTATAATTTTTTAATATAATTATTTTCTTTATTTTAAGAAGCATTTTTACAATTCAATTGACGTCAACATGTGCGCCCTTGCACCTTTCACTGAACGAGTAACAGCATCCCATGCATCTTTTTTCTTATTATTTTTACGCACTGCTGATGTTAATTAATTTCACCACTCATTTGCTGTTCACTTCCTGCAGCAGAACCTCCACTTCAGAACTACTGTGAAGTTTTTCTTACGTTTGGATTCCGGTGCTCCGTCGTCTTTGGATTTTCATTGCGCCATTCTTGACTTCACACTCAGCTTTTCTTTGGGATTTCTGTGTGCACACGCCCCTGCGTTCTCATGCCCCTTTATGGCGGGGTGTTTCCATGGGCTAATTAGGCATGCACTTTCTATTTACAAAGACAATAGAATTCATCAACATAAAAACACAGCTGCAAACAAATCTGCAGTTTAAGAACCTGTCTTGAATCCGACATAGAATTTTCTTAGGAACTATCTTAAGAACAAATTTAAGAAAAAACTTAGGAAGATATTGGTTGATATTTAGTTATACTCTAGGCTTCCTAGGAGTAGAGTTGGCAATCATACTGTATGTAAAGAACTTTATTAACTAACTAAAGCTTCTAACTAAAGAGTCAGTGTGGAACGAGTCGAGCAAAAATGTGAAAAATAACTTCAACCCCATTTTCAAAAAAGTTGGGACGCTGTGTGAAATGTAAATAAACAGAGAATGTGATGATTTGCAAATGATGTAAATGCATATTTAATTGAAAATAGAACAAAGACAACATATCAAGTGTTGGCACTGAGAAATGTTATAGTTTTATGAAAAATTCTTTTTGAATTTGATGCCAGCAACACGTTTAAAAACAATTGACTGATAAAGTTGTGTAATGGTAAAAAAAAAAACCCCAGGTGGAACATTTCACAACTAATTAAAAACAAAAAAAAAACAAGAGCATCCCAGAGGGGCAGAGTCTCTTGGCAGTAAAGATGGCGAGGGGTTCACCACTGCATGGGCAAATAGTTCAACAATTGAAGAATTATTCCTCAACATGAAATTTTGCGGGCTTCATCTTCTACAGTACATAATATCGTTAAAATCTGGAGAAATCTCCATACACAATGGACAAGTCCACAAAACAATACCATGGCCATGATCTTTGGCCTTGCAATAAAAACATTCTGTAGTGGAAATAACTGCATGGGATCAGGAACACGTCGCAAAACCATTGCTTGTGCATACAGTTCCACAAATACAGGTTAAAACTCTACCATGCAAAGACAAAAACCATGTATAAACATGATCCAGAAATGCCACCACCTTCTCTGGGCCCGAGCTCATTTAAGATGAAAGTGGAAAGTGGAAAACTGTCCTGTGATCTGACGAACCAAAATTTGAAATTCTATTAGGAAATCATGAACACCTCGTCCTCTGGGCTACAGACGAGATGGACCATCTGGGTTGTTATCAGCACACAGTGCAAAAGCCAGTATCTGTGATGATATGGGGGCCATTAGTGCACCTGGCATGGGTAGCTTGCACATCTGGGAAGCCACCATTAATGCTGAACGATATATGCAGGTTTTGGAGCAACATATGCCACCATCCAGACAACGACTTTTTCAGAGAAGGCCTTGCTTATTTCAATAACACAATGCCAAACCCCATCCTGTATGTATTACAGCAGCACGGCTCCATAGCAGAGGAGTCCAGGTGTTAACTGTCCTGCCTGCGATCCAGACCCATCCCCTAAAGAAGAGGTGATGTAACATAGTTATAAACATTCCCCGCTCACAACTTTTTTGAAACGTGTTGCTGGCATCAAATAAAAAATTAGCATATATTTCTCAGTGTCACTATTTAATATGGCATCTTTGTACTATTTTCAATTAAATATGAGTTTACATATTGATTTGCCAATCATCACATTCTGTTTTTATTTATTCTTGCAGAGCCCAAACTTTTCTGGAAACAGGGTTGTAGTTAAAGTGTGATTCCTACTGATAATCATCTGATCTGTAGCTGTAAAGCCTAATCCACAGAGCCACCACTTCCCACTTCCAGCTCGCACTAATTTGACTATTTTCCTTCAGAATTAGCTCTTACTAAAAGAAATGAATTTCCATTCATTGATTTACTAAACTGTAAAGATGTTTACTAGCGTAAACAGGGTTTGTGTTTGCCAAGAATCCTAAAATAGTCAGTAAAATGAATAAAGGGCACAAAAACAATCCACTCATTTTCAGATGTTGATACAAAGAGAAGGTTTAACGTTCTCATTCCTGGCCTGAAACAATAAATATCCCAATATGTGTTGTGTTTTCGGGTATTTCACGCTGAACCAATGCTCTAGCTGCCAAATTGTCTTTAGAGTATGATAAACTAGTAAAATAATAAAACCTTTACATTTAAAGTATTGCCTGGCTGTAAAAAAAAAAAAAAAAGATTGAGAACCCCTTATATAGATAATGTACATGAGATTAATCCCTTCCTTTGTTTTAGCTAGAAAGAAAAGTAGTATCACTCTTCATAAAAACAGTTATCTGGAGCGTTAGAGGAAATGCAGCTTCTGGTTGGCTGGTTGGGGTGTGAGGTCACCAGCTGCTATAAGGCTCTCACTGTGTGTCAGAGGCACATTCAGTCATCGAGAACTCATGCTCAAATGCCGAGAGTGCTCAGAGAGAGAGAGAGCGAGAGAGAGAGAGAGGGGGAAGGAAGACAGAAAAGGAAAGTAGAAAGAGGAAGGACAGACGACCCATTAAACACCCAGCTTGTCTTAAGAACAACACAAACAAGTAAGACATATCAGGACTTATCAAACGGACTATTTTATGGGTTTGAGAATTAACAGGAGTTTGACTGGATGACTACAGAGACCGCTGTAGGTGAGTACAGACTTACAGGTTCTTATCCTTATCCCTCATGAATATGCACAAAAAGTTTCTTACAATTTTGTGCTCAAAAGTGGCAGTGAACTTTTGCAAGCTTTGCCTCCCATATACATTGCTCTCTCAATAAATAAATTTGAAAATTGTTTATTTTCATTTGGTTATATTTATGGTTGTGTTTGGAAAAATGAGCGTATGACCATGATTATCAGAAATATTGATTATCAAACATACCTTGAATGTACTCTTATGAAAGCAGGGAGGCTTTATCTGTTGTGAAAATTAATGACATTGCACGTTCAATCAGGATGCACCGATGCATGAGATAACTGCCCTTATTTCGTGCAAAGCCGCAGGAGATATCTGATATGTGGAGGTTTTTCAAATGCAGACTTTTCTGTCCTCCTTTGCTTTTTAAATGGCCAAGCAATTACAAGGTGTTTAGCACTTTTGCACTCAGCTTCCATTTCTTTTTCATTCATTCATTATCATTTAAAAAAAATGTACACTATTTTCGTAATGCACTTTTAATTGCCTTTGAAAATAAACCTGCCTTGCTTTGCCTTAATTGACAGTGACTCTCTTTGTATCTTTCATATTGTAGATCATGGAGGCACTAAATAGAAGTGATTGCAAATATTCCATGAAAGATGTAAAGAGCGAAGCGGAGATGGTAATCCAGGGCATCATGATAGGACTTTTGATCCTGATTATCGTCTTTGGAAACATGCTGGTTATTATCGCAATCGCACGCTTCCAGCGTCTACAGACTGTCACTAATTGCTTCATCAGCTCCCTAGCTTGTGCCGACCTGATCATGGGGCTTCTTGTTGTGCCCTTCGGTGCTTGCGATATACTCCTTGACAAGTGGTACTTTGGGAACTTCTTTTGCGAATTCTGGTTGTCGACAGACGTGCTGTGCGTAACAGCGAGCATCGAGACTCTATGCGTCATAGCCCTGGACCGCTACCTGGCGATCATGTGGCCACTGCGCTACCAATCCCTGCTGACCAAGCGGCGGGCCTGGTGGATGGTCCTGGCCGTGTGGGTGGTGGCCGCCCTCATATCCTTTCTGCCCATGCACATGAAATGGTGGGTGTCCCAAGATCCGAAGGCAAAGTGCTGCCTGGAAGAGCCCACCTGCTGTGAATTCAACATCAACAAAATGTATGCATGGACCTCATCCATCGTCTCCTTCTACATCCCGCTCTTGATCATGATCTTCGTCTACAGCCGAGTATACCTGGAAGCTCGGCGGCAGCTTCGAAACATCTATCGCACGGAAGGTCACATCCGGACGCAAAACCCGTGCAGCCAGGACGGGAACGAGGCACGGAACCGCAGGACCAGGTTCGGCCTCAAAGACCACAAAGCCTTGAAGACGCTGGGGATCATCATGGGCATCTTCACGCTCTGCTGGCTGCCGTTCTTCATCCTCAATGTGGTCATGGTGGAGTACAAAAACGAAGCCATGGAGTTGCCTTATAAAATCTTGAACTGGATAGGTTACGCTAACTCGGCCTTCAACCCACTGATCTACTGCAGGAGACCTGAGTTCAGATGTGCCTTCAAAGAAATCTTGCGCATAAGAAGACCTCAGTTTCCGTCTTCAAAAACCAATAAAGGATATATATACAGTAGCCACACGAAAAAGCAGAAGTCTTATTCAGACTGCGGAACAGTAGAGCTGGGTACTTGTTCTTTGGCTGCCAGTTCCTCCAACACGAATGGGAATGTGATAGAACACTGACATCCATGATTTAGCTATTTATTGCATATAGAAATACTATTTCTTACTGTTATTTGCTTCAATGAACGAATGGAATATGATGCATACAGCACGAATAAATCTTTGCTCCAAATGTGCTGTTCTGGTCATACCAGAACCGAAGCCATCTCCGTGAACTTAAGTATTTAGGTACAAAAGTTGAAAGAATGAATGTGGTTATATTCTGCCCCTGTACATAAGCTACCTCATGACACTCTGGCACATGTTTTCACCATAACCACTTCCTAAAAAAAAGGAGATCTGGAATTAGATTAACGTGTATTGTCTTCTTCAGTAAGAAGTCTGGTTTTGGTTTAGATCCTAACGGACACTACATCGTTAAATGATAAACGTAGCCGATCTAAGACCAGCACCATTATTGTTTATTATTGTTGTTGTTTTTTGAAAGATAGACTTGTTACATTCCATTCAAAAGCTACGTGCATGTTTTAAAACCAGGGACTTCTTTTTTTTTTTTATCTCAGCAATCCCTTGTCCGAAGGCGGAGGAAATCTGAGCTGCTGACGAGGAGCAACAGGTGGAGGTTGCTGGCTTCGTGTGCTATAACCAGCTGCACTTATGAAAAGGAAAAAAAAGAAAAAAGGAAAAGTAAAAGTGCCCAGTCCGTGTACTTCAACCTTCCCCTATTAACATTTGATCCCATCCAGCAATAAACAACAACCTAATATATGAAATATATATAACCTATCACATTTGTTTTGATGGACATGGACAAGGACAGAGACCGCGATGTCAATGTCGGTGACATGATTCAGCGAAGCAATTACTTTCCATAATAATTAACCAGATCATTTGTGTTTGAATGCTTGAATGCCCTTCACGTAAGAAAGCTCAGTACAAGGCTCTTGAATTGCATTAATGCTTTCAGAACATGCACAACAAAGCTTACCATTTCTGTTAATGTCCACGTTCGTGAGTGTCAGTGTGCAATGTTTACAGACAGAGCAAACTGTCAAAAAGGACAGCCAGAAAGGAAAAAAAAAATCTCCTGATATGGTTCCAACTGTCACTTTGGTTTATAAAACTTTGGTCTTTGTGTTTACAGCATTAGGAATTTAGCGTAACCGAGTAGAATTTTTGGTTCTTGTACAGGAACACGCACTGGTCCTTCTGTCAAACATATTGTTATACTATGATTATCCAAGACCTGCAGCGTTGCTTTTTGACTTGACCAGAGCTTCCTTCCTGTACGTATGTGTGCCTGCGAGTGCGTGTGTGTGTGTGAGTGGGTGTGTGTGTGTGTGTGTGTGTGTGTGTGTGTGTGTGTGTGTGTGTGTGTGTGTGTTGAGAGCTCACTGCCGCAGGTTGTCTTATCGAATGTACAAGAATTTATGAGTCATGTTGTTGAGTTGGTTGAATGCGAGGTTTTTGGCTTGATGAGGTTATATGGCATAAAGCACAATAAGGTACTGTATTTATGAGAGTCTTGTGTAAATGAAGCATTTCAAGCATTAAGATGGATAACACACTGTATATAGAGTACATAAGAGATGTATATAGTTGTCCCATCAACAAGCATAATGTATGGATATGTATGTGGAGTTGTGCTATGGACATTACCTTACATTACATATCAGAGAACCCTGTTTGTGTCATTCCACTTAAGGAAAAAAATGCTCTTAATTCACAAAACCATACTTATTTCCACTGCACTGCAAAACGCTACCTGTCTGTGTGTTCTGTTTTGTGTTGTTGGTGTTCTATTTTGTACGTTGAGCCACTTGTCAAATGTAAAATGTGAAGAATTAAACATGAGTGTTTGTAAAACATTGGCTGTGATGTAGCCGTTATGGATGGAGTACTCTTTCCCCCATCTAGTGGTCACTTACTCACAGTAGGTGTTAGTGTTCATCCATTGTACTCAGCTCTGATGGTGGATTTATTTACTTGTCTAATTGTTTACAGGTTTCACAGCATTCAAACTTATGATTCACAATAATAGCATGGAGCCATATAATGTAAAAGAGACTAGAAAAGAAAAAGTGGCTAGAAGATACAACATCAACTAAGAAAATCAATTTGAATAGTATATGGACATTTAAATGTTAAGAAGTATAATTTCATAGGAGCATGAGCATAAAAATAAAAAATTTTCTATAATAAAGACCATCAGAATTAATATAAGTACTATGATCAGAGTTATCTTCCAGTTGGCTATTAAAGGTCCACTATGTAGGATTTTGAGGGTATCTATTAGCAGAAGCGGGATATATATTCCATAATATACTTCATATTCATAAGTAAGTCCTCATTAGTGTATAATTAGCTGTAGCTACACATCGCTGTGTTTGCGTAAGTTTAGAACGACCCCTTTATACCTACACAGGGGGCGGGTCCACCTCTACGGAGCCGCCATGTTGCGCCGCTACAGGAGCCCAGAACGGACAAACCTCTAGAGAGCAACTTCCACGTTTCACGTTTTTACAAGCGGCAGCGTGACTCCGGAAGGAAGCACCGGAAGGACGACAAAGAAGAAGAAAGGAAGATGAGAAAGAAGAAAGAAGAGGAATCAGTGTTTGCTGGAGCTGGAGAACAAGTTTGAGAACCAAATTTTGTAAAGTGGAGGATCGTACTTATTATTGAGCACAGAAAAAGCAAGAGATTGTGAATGGAAGTACTTGGAGGTACGCTACGGGCTCCTGACGGCCACTAATACACGCTGGGAGAGGGAGGGGTAAGAGAGGGGGGGTCAGGGGGAACTTCATGTAAATGGAGATAAGGGCAAAATTCAAGTTGCACCGTTTTTTTTTTTTAAATCTTTATGCACAAAAAAACTTTTATTGTAATACATTTGCGAAAGGAAAGAAAAAAAAATGAGCTCAAATAAGTGACCGGAGTTTCACACACTGATAAAATCTGTTTGGATATATTCTATGGACTTTATGGCGGATTTTGAAGTAATGCAGGCTGAACATCAACAAGTCTTAAGGTTAAACCTTTCCATTAATACTATTGTTTACTATATTTCTTAAAGTCATGCCTGATACAGAGCAGAGGTTCTCTCAGGTTCTCAAATCAGATATGATCTATAGAACTTCTTCTGCTTTCCTGAATATACTACGTTTCAGGCAAATGATGCCAAAAGGACATGATTGATTTTTTTGTGACCCTGAGCTGTGACCACGATAATAATAGTCCTATGTTATAAATCTGGAATAATCTGGACTTATTCCAGATTTATAATATAGGACTTCCGTCTATATAAATGGCCAGACGTACAGTTTGTGGACACCTGATCATCACACTCCATGTTCTTGATGAACTGTTATAACTGTTATAATAAGCTCCGCTCTTCTGGGAAGGTTTTCCATTAGACTTTGGAGTGAAGCTGTGGGGATTCGACACTCGAGTTTTTCCACTCCAACTTTAACACACCATGTCCTGAAGTCTGGATCTAGTGCAGGTTGATGGACAGAAGAATGTGTCCATTTTTATTGCTGAGCTCCTACACGAGTGCAGCACATCAGGAGCTCAGAAAAAGACCAAAACTGCACTTCATTTATTCATCTAAATGTGCAGGCAACTATTTCCTAATGCTTGCACATGGAATCCATTTGGTTCAAATGACATATATTTGTAATATTAATCTGAAAAATAAATGAATAAAAACAAAAAAGCATATTGTGAGTTTCGTAAAGTTGACTGACCAATACATGGGGTTGTGACCGTTAGTTTGAGAACCCCAGCTGCAAGGTTGTGTGATATCTATACACGGTCAGTCCACTCTCTGAAAGATTTACATACTAATTACTTTGACTAAATAGAGAGTAAATAAAAATACATTCATTCATTCGTCTTTAGTAAACACTTTATACTGGTCAGGGTCACTGCGGAGCCCAATCCCAGGAACACTCAGGATGAGAACAGTGGGAATTTACCCCAGACAGGGCACCATGCACACGCACACATACACACACACACACACACACACACACACACACATCCAGGGTCAAATTATTGTCCTCAGTCATCCAACTGGATTTATTTTGGAGAGAGGAAGAAGAAAAATCATGCAAAACATATTGCTGTACATCTTGATGTAGGTCCACCACAAAAACATGTTTTGCATAACTTCCTTAGACGTCCTGTACAGGTAAGGTTCTAGTAACAGAACTCTGTGTTCTTTTCCCTTTACAGTGAAATGTCACACGTACGCCATGCACAGGTTCCAAAAGCAAGAAACAAGAAACTGTTCCTAAAATGCTCCGGATTTGCATGTGCTTTACTGCCGTATTCTCACAACATGTTCGTAGCATGCACCAAACGCGGCTCGTGAGTTTATTTACATTTCTAACATTCAAATGACTGTGTAACGAAATTAGGTATTTTTATACATGTGCTGCATTTGTTTAGAGCGCTTGTGTTCACTGTCAAGCTCTGTTTAGTTAATATATGTGCGGCTTTGAATTACGTTATTTAGCATGCTAACAACTAAAAGATGACTTCAAAAAGAATGAAATTAAATCTTTTTCCTTTTTTATTTATTTATTTTATATTTATACTTTTTGCTTTGTTAACTAACATACAGAAATTTTTCCAATACGAATTAGATTTTGGGAATGCAATTTTTGCAAATCTAAAATGCTTTTTTACTGACACAATAATGCAGAATTCATCAAATAAATATCTTTATCCAAAAAAGTAGAAAGCGTATAGCAGGCCTAAGGTTTTTACACAGTACTGTAGTTTTCCATTTAATTTCTGCAAAACAGATTGTTTTGTATGAAACAAACATTCAAATCCTGAAATCTTCTCATTTTGTATTCTACTTTCAAATAAAAAATCTAAAACAAAGGCATACAAACAGGGAGGATTCAAACATACAGGGGAAACAGCTAAAAGACGTGAAAGATGGCGTCATGAACAACAACGTGCTTGGAACAGCTGAGCCAATATCGCTGTTTTACCTCGTTTATCAAGCTGGACTCTTTCTAGGAAGTTGTCCTCCACTTGGCCTTTTTATCAGGTCAAAATATACAAAAGATTGTCAGTAAAATTTGAAAAAAATTCACCAAAAATAACCAAAGCAAAAGCCAAGCCAATGGTAATTTCACAAAACGAGGTGTTTTTTTTAAATAGCTAACAAAATGAATGTTCTCACTTTCTCGGCATGACAACGCATCCAGGTGGAATCAGACCCTGCAGGGTTTCTGCTCCGTACGTAATCAGCGTTTCTTTGGGAAGTTTGTGTACTACGCAGGAACGCTGGATATGTTTTCCTTGTATTAGTCTGGCCCAAGTACAGAGCACTTGAATGAAAACGTAAGCGTTCTGCTCCGTCCTCCTGAGTGCTGCGTCACGCTTCTTTAAACAAACTCCTGCGTGTGTCTCAATGATGTCTGGGACGCAAAGAACCGAAGTCTAACGTTACGGCCTGGAGTGAACACAAACGTCCGCTGTACTCCTCACTGCAGTGTGAGTAATGATTCAAACAAAATGGAGGATGATTTTATACACTCATAAATTAAAGACGGTCTGATATCTTATCAGGGTGGAAGCAGAAAAGTTGAACGTGTATCTGGGTTTAAAACTAAGTTTCCAGGCAGAAATGAATCTGTATAAACCAAATTTTACAGAAAATAATAAAAGATGTGTTGGGTTTACAGTATGCTAACAATCTGGTATGCACTCCCTAACCTTACGGCTGACAAATTGTGTGTGTGTGTGTGTGTGTGTGTGTGTGTGTGTGTGTGTGTGTGTGTGTGTGTGTGTGTGTGCACCACTTGCAGAGTTACTTGTCTAAAGTGAACAAGAACCAGGTACCTACTGTCTGCTCTGTTATTCATTTCTGTTATGTTGGTTGCTGTTAAATGTGAGCCAAACTATTATTCAAATATTCGCTCGTGCTTGACCTCTCAACCTTTTGCTTTAAGGCGTAACTCCTCCCTCATGGAGCTCACGGTAAGGGCCTGCGTTTCTCCGACTTGTCACTCTGCACTTTTTCCGTAAGTCCGTCTGTTCTTTTTAAATCAGGAAGAAAGAATGGGATTCGGCTCGGAGACGCTGTCGACGTCGAAAATTCTTAAATGCCGAATTCCATCAACGTTTCTATAAACGGATAAAAGCATCCTGATTTATCCATGTCGGCTCAACACATTTATTCATTTCAAACATTCTCAAACATTGCATGATATGAACCAGAAGCCATCTTGAATTGTTTTTATACTACAAAACATTTGGACTTAAATGATGTTCATGCTCTCATTCGAATATATTATTGTTTCTAAAGTAACGACTCATTCACGTGGAAATTGTACTGCGCAGACTGTTTACAGCTGCTATAACGTAAGGAGTAACATGGATTAACTTGTCTCGTGAACGGTTCATGAACTGTTAAAAAAAATGTAAAAATTGCAATTGTTGTTTTTGCACTGAACATGATGTGTATGAATTCCTTGCATGATAAATATGATGATGACTTCTGAAACACTCGAGGATACGATTAAACCGCATCAGCGTTCTTTCTTCGTTGTGTCGTGGTTGGATTAAACGCTTTTAGTGCCGAAGTTTGGGAACCCGTATGAAATCTTTTCAGGCAAAATCGACTGTGCTCACTTTGCATGTCTGCTTTTTCCTGAGCTCCGTAAATCTTTCTCTAACACTGATTAATGCTCCATACACTCAGCTCTGCCTTATCACACAAACTCAACACTTCTTACATTCCCATGAGTCAAAGCATGCATTCGTCACTCTCAGAACATCCAGGTTTACCTGTCATTCAATAATTACTCAATAATTCATAGTCATTAGTGATTCATGTGCTTTAAGGCGAACAGCTGAATAATAAACATACAGTTTGAGGGGCTAAAAGACTCTCTCAGGGTTCGAAAGACTCATCGGAGAATTTAATTGCGATTTATACCTTCTTTAGATGTTTTAATGACTTAAAATTTCAAGTTGTGGGATTATTTTTAAGATTAATATGACTTAGATTGGCAATTGGCTACAAGGCTCCGCCCCTTTGACAGAGCTACTAATCATCAGAAGGAGAAGCCGAGTTTCCAGGTGGAACAAATGAAAACGCATTGTCCAATAAACGCCCAGATGTTTTCTTTCCTGTGCATAACACACCTGCCCACACTCTATTCACGCCCGGTGAAGCCGCGCGTCCGGACGGGGCTCAAAATGACACGTTACAAGCCAACGAGCGTTCGTCTTTCTTCCCATTAAAACATCGAGCACACAAACACCTAATAGACACTAACAGACGCACACACTTCAATGCTTGATTATTTGATTTGCTAAAATATTACATTAAAATCACATAATGACTGATGAATAATATAGACACTTTGGTAAACATTTCAGTGCTGAATTTTAATGAAATGTTAGAGGAAGCTGGGATTCCCGTGTAGTCTTAAAGCAGTCGTCGCTGATGTAAAGATGTCCTGTATTGAACTAATCAGGAGGTTTACAGTAATGGTGCCAGATTTTTTGTAGGTGATTCTATTTCCTGTAAAATGGACTATTTGTAAGTGCGCACCAAAGGCTTCAGTTTCAGGATTCTAATAACAGATAACTTTTTTAGAAATAAAACAATGGCATTATTGGTTATATTATTTTTGCTGTGTTCACACGCTCTGTGTTTGCGAGATGCTTTGTTGTTGTAATATCTAGTAGTGATTATGATTAAATGAAAATGATTCCTTTTGTTTGGACAGACGTTTCAGGAGGTCAGGTCGTAGTCGGAGTTGTCATCTTCAAAAGAAGCAAACAGTTAAAGAAAACGAAGTGGTGAAACATGAAAACATTTATTCTGATTACTGTACAGCTGCCAGTGTTCATGTTCCTCATCAGGGAAACTAACCACTGAGTCTGTAATCTAACTAGGAGAGAGAGCTCCCAGATCACTCGGACGTCTGAGATTAGGATGACGTTTGTCTTCAATTTGATTAGTTAAATAAAGTAAGAATAGAGACAGAGGCAGAGACGGAGTCCTGCAGGCGATGTACAGACGCCATGCAGCCGGGAATTCATCAACTCCATTACACTCAGCTCACCGAACGCTGGCTTTGGATGTGTGAAGTATGTTCTTTAATTCCTCTTTCTAATTCTGTTCAAGGCTTTCTTATTTTCTTGGCATAAACATGTCCTCAACCTTCCAAGTTTTAACACATGCACAGCCCCTTCAGTGCAAATCTTTAAGTTTCAGAGAATTACAGGAAATAAGAAACCCATGCATCAATGTACTAGCCTAGTTTCTTTATGAATCATAATAAATCTTTATTTTGTCACTTCCCCTAAAAAACATCGCATATTTCTTGTGATTATGATATAAAAAGATATCAAAAGAATTATAATTATTATAATTATTATTATTATATAATATATAATATATTCATTATAATAATATTATTATAGCATTAAAACATGTTATGAAAATAAACAAATTGGCAGGAAAAAAATCACCTGAATGTAAATAACTTTAAATGTAAATTTTTTTTTTTAAATCACGTCATGAGTCATGAAAAAAATCACATCAAATGAGAATGAAGTAAAGTAAATCATGTAAATTTTAAATGTGAAAAATTAAAAATCGTGTGTGAATCATGTGAAAATAAACTAATCTAATAAATAGGTCACATGTGAAAATAAATCTTGTTTAAAAATCAGATTTTGTAGTATTGAGGTGAAGAGAAAAATCAATATTGCTTGCAAAAAAGTCAAACTTATTATTTTAAACTATTTATACTGTGACTGTAAACACCCTAAATTAGCTCTAATGCATCTGAGATGTGGAAGGAGCTGGACAGGTCCAAAGTTGCTGGGAGAAGATGTTAGACAGGACAACCATAGACAGGACACTCCACACTCCATCTGGAGAGAAGTAAAATAAAATTCCACTTCCACATCTCAGCAATGGTGTAGAACAAGGTTCTCTGGTCTGATGAGAGCAAAAATTAACTTGCCATGAAGCGCTACATTTGGCGGAATCCCAATATGCTGAGAAAACCATCTTCACTGTGAAGCACGGTGGTGGCAACATCGCGTCTCGGCAAGGCTTTTCATCAGGTTTGGTTTGATGGATGGAGACGAATGCAGGGCGAGTCTGCAGGAGACTTGACAGTGGGGTGGAGGTTCACTGTGCCAAATGACAGTGATCATAAGCTGCACTGACTCAGCTCAGTCTGTACCGAGATCTCAATCCGATCAATCGTCTGGAGAATTGCTGTTGATTAATGAGCTCCATCCAGAGCTTGAGTAATTTTGCCAAGAAGAATGAGCAAAAATATCAGGATCCAGATGTGCAAAGTGGATAGAGTCATATTCCTTAATGTCATAGTAAAGATAAGTGTTTTACACCTTAAGAATGAATCGATAAAATTTTTTAATTTTTATGGCAGAGTATTAGAACCAAAGTAGGTTTTTAAAAAATCTGAGAATTAAGTTGTAAATTTAAGGAAAACAGTTTGGATATTCTCAAAGATTGTAAAGTCACAAATTTGTTTTGGGGGTTTATTTTTGGTCTAGGAACCACATCGACTACAAAGATCACATTTCCAACACAACTCCTGTGGTTCCTTTTTTTTTGTTTTGTTTTGTTTCTCATAAATTTGTACAATTTCTCTCATAAATTTGTGACTTTTTTCTCAAATGTTTGTGATATTTTCATGCAAATTCGTGCCTTTACACTCTCAGACAACATTCTAGAATTTTCTCATAAATTTTACGACTTTAATCTCATAAATTCTGGGGTTTTTTCTCTGAATATCACCACTCTCCACCAGCTCTGAAATCTTACAGTTTTTTTTGTTAGTTTTTTTACTTTAAGTGTCCCTAATACACATTTGTACATTTCAGTTTCTATAAAGCTGGAAAGGCTTTATAGCTTTTTCTCCCAGGGGGGTGAATACTTATGCATAAGTAGTAGGAAAATCCAAGGTTCCAAATTTTTTACCAAGCTGCTGTTCTTCTGAATCTGCAGCGCTTCCTGTGTCTTTTATTCCAGCATAAATCATGGAAATGCATCTGAAAGGTTTGCAACGAACTGTGAAGAAGATGATGGACACCTTAAATGATACTGCAGACGTCTCAGACGCTTCGGCACCTGTCCTCGTGCACCTCCAGTCTGCTTGGAACACTTACGGAAAATGACAGCACTCTTCATTCAATAGCCTGTTCTTCAAATTGTGGCTGTTAAGACTGAAATGGGTTATTAAAAAAAATAAAACAGGTTGTTCTTTGTCTTCAGGAACGTTCTCGTATCAGTAATGGCCAGCGTTTACGGCGGGTTATCGGTGATGTGTGTGTCTATTGAACGAAGCTGATGTGCCAAGATCTTTAAATGGACAGGTAATCCAAATGTTGGGCTACAATGCATTTCTTCAATAGGTATCCATTCATTCATTCTGCATTCATTCATTCATTCATCCCTTTTCTTCTTCTTTCCTTTATCATCAGATGTGAGATGTGATTACTGGCAAATCGCTCGGAGGTGTTTATTTTATTTATTAATTTATTTATTTTAATAAAACACTGCCTGTGGTGTTACAGCGATGTGTAATCCATATTCTGAATGATGACTGGCTTGAGGAATGAATCTAAAAAATATACCCATGGTAAATGATTTCTTGGCCAGCTTGCAAGATGACCAAAACATACCGAAAATATAGAAATGTGACTAGATTAGACAGAGTCACATCATCGTGTCCACACCTGGCCAAAAACATGTTCATGCAAGTATAATATGTACTTATGAGCATAAGATTTGTCATGTATTCCACCCATAACTCCTTAAAAATTGCTCAAACAAGCAATGAAAAGAAATCAAGTCATCCCTGACTTAAAGCAAGTGCTGGTTTGTTTCATAACTGAAAAACATACATGTGAAACGATTAGCTTAAATCTTTAGCTATTAAAGCTAATAAATACCACTGTCCTCTATGTTGTTGTTGTTGGGTTTTTTTCCCTCTCTCTCTCTCTCTCTCTCTCTCTCGAGGGAGGTGACCTGAGATTTAACAAAAAAAGTAACACAAAATAAAGATATATACAGTAAAGTACAGTACTGTGCAGTAAACTGGCACTAAGCTACACATCATGTTGCTATCTCTGCTTTGAGAACCTTAATAAATGCTTTTCATGTTCTTGTCTTTTACATGTGCGAAAGAAAAGACAGCATCAACGTCAGGCTGAATGGAGCCGATCAGGAGAAAAACAGCACGGTGACAGATCTGACAATTGTAGAGTCTGTAAGAGACGGAGCAGAAGGCAGAATGCTTTTAGCGAGACAGTGGGAAAAGATGATGAATAGAAGAATGAAGAGATGGAAAAATCACCTTTTTTGTACAATCCTGTAGTTTTTTTTTGGAATGGTTGGCAAAAAAAAAAAATAGCTAGCAGGATGGCTAATTTCATTTTTATTAAGATATCCATTTACTCACACTTTCACTACAGTATCAATGAATGAACAAATTTTCCTTTCACCTCAAATGTATTAAATTATCCAATAACCTGCTTGGTGTACAAACGTGACTTAGTTTTGCGCTGATGTTTTGCTAACATGCAATGACATCAATTAGTATAATATAACCTGCATGCAAAAATCATGTACACACATTAGCGAATGTCACTGCTGGGCTACGTTTTAGCATTTCTGCATTTAAAAAAAACGTGGTTCCACACCTGCAAAACATCTGGACTGTAGGGGTTTTTATTTTGTTTTGCACAAAAGCAAAACCCTGAGAGGGAATGATGCTAATTGGTGGTCATTAACATACATGACTTGTGGCCTCAGTGTAAAGCTAATCCTGAAACTCGCTTGGCTAATTGATCACATTTGAGGTCAATTAAAATCAGAAAAATGTTTACAATTTTAAAATCCTGATATGGAACCCTAACCCAAATTAAATATTTTTTTACATCTGCCAAACACTAATCACAGATTGAGCCAGTGACCAGGTTTTTTGGAACAACGCTGACCTCATGTGGATATTGCATGAAGGAGACACTTTTGAAAGCAAAAAACGTTATATCAAAGATTCAGTGACAAACAAACACAACAAAGTGGAGAGGCTTTCACACGTGACTTACACTGTGGGCTATTAACTACTGATTGTCTTGAGTAACCCTTGTAATAAGCAGTTGAGAGTCGAAAGCGTCCCGTCGTCCAGCGTACAGACTAGCAGTTTGTTTTTGAGTGCTTTTACACCATGTCTCCTGAAGCGCTAACATTAACTTACCATCTCAAAAACCACCCAAAAGACCTGAAACCAGCCCCAAAAAATATGGCATTAGAAAAGACTAATTTGTCTGTAGTGCGCACACATGTCTGATGTGTTTCTTTGAATTTGTTAAAGCCAGCGTTGGGGAATTTGGAGAAACCAGCAAGAGTAAACTAGATCTTGAAAGTATCCAAATGAAAAACCCCACACCCTCCCTTCAGCCCTCTCTCCAAAGCCACTCCACCAAAACACATGAATGCGCACCGCCTGACTACTGCTGGAGGATAAGTCGATAAGGCGAGAGACTGAGAGCGCTGGGGAGAGGAGCGTAGTATGTCGTTGTCATATCCCACTACCTCGTGTCTCATTCACATGTAAGAAAACACCTAGCATTACCATAATAAATGCAAACAATGAACATGGCTATTATTAGCCAGGTTGACTAACATGATTAGCACAGCTGATGGATTTTCTTTTTATTGTCAAGGCATTTGATTTATTTATGGCTGTTGGAATGTAAAAAGAATTTTAAGAAATATAACAACAAATGCTTCTGAAATAATTTGCCTTGCTTTAAATGTTTTCGATTTAATTCAGGTCAGCCATCTTGCTGGTCACTCTGTATTTTTAAACAAGCTTGATTTGTTCTAAAAGCTATAACAATCATTCATTCATAAACAATCATTATTAATTAATTGTCCTGTCCACTGTTTCTCCTCCACTGACAATGTTCATAAAACAAGCATGAGGCTGTGTGATTCCTGCTCCACTGAGCCTCTATTTATTAGTGTTTGTTGCAGTTTCCATTTTTGACCAGTAGGTGCTATAGTAACTCTGGATCTAGAATGGCAAGAAAATCAATGAAAGTGTGTTTAACATTTATTTAACATTTTTTTAGAATTGTTGGTCACTCAAAAGTGGTAATTAGTACTTCAATGGAATAAGAAACTTATAAAGCAGTGAATACAGACTTTATGAAGATTAACATTTGTTAAATGGATGATATTTTTGCCGATATGGATTTGGATATGTTCCCACATGAAACCAAAATCTCCCAGTGAGGTGATAATGTATCTTACCTGTACACATTTTGTTCATAACAGCAAAAAAGAAAGTGCAACACAAGTAAACGCCATTCCTGCTTTCCTACAAAGTGCGGTAGAATTAACACCTGACATGTTCATTTTTATCCTTTATACCTTGTTTGGTTTCAGCTGGACTTTTTACAACTTATAGTGTGAATTCAAAACTTTGTAGTTGTGCAGAAAACTGTATTGTATTTAGTGTTCATTCTGTACTGTCTAGGTGTTAAGTTAAAGTGCAGACCGCATGTCAGCACAATCACCACAAGATGTCAGCTTTGGTCCCAGTAAAATTCACACCCTGTCCCATGGCTGTAAGAATAAAGAAACATTTGTGTAATACAGATGATCCAGATTTATGATAGAAATGTTCAAATATTTACATATAGGTTGTTTTTCAAAGGCATTTCACTCTGATTAAAAATCATTCTCTGTTAAAAGTCATCATGCTTAGCACATAGTCTGACTCAAATAAACAATAAACAAATACAAGAAAACAGAGAAAAGTAATAGAAATAAATATAAATAATCCCATATGGCGGCACAGTGGTGCAGTGGTTAGCACTGTCGCCTCACAGCCAGAAGGTCCTGGGTTTGATCCCCGGGTCACCCAGGGTGCCTTTCTGTGCGGAGTTTGCGTGTTCTCCCCGTGCATGCATGGGTTTCGTCCAGGTGCTCCAGTTTCCTCCCATTGTCCAAAGACATGCAGATTAGGTCAACTGGCTACTCTAAATTGCCCATAGGTGTGAATGCGAGCGTGTGTAGTTGTTTGT
>JAQMYM010012092.1:0-24332 GCA_030014255.1 Parauchenoglanis ngamensis | reverse complement strand
ACTGTTGTGCTGGGCCTGATCTCTGGCAACATTGAGAAGGCCTATCTGGAGGAGATTAAAAACCTGGAGAACTGGTGCCAGGCGAACAACCTCCTCCTTGAGGCCTCTTTCGGTCATTTGAGTGACTGTGGATACTGTGCCCTAAGAGTTTGATGTATTATGACTAGAACAGCATCATCGGTAACTAGTAAGACCAGTGCAGAAGTGACAGTCTCAGCTGCACAGAGTGCAGATGTAGTTGGTCATGGGGGAGTGTCCATGTTCTCCTGCCAGTACTCATTGGCACATCTTCTTGCTGTCTGCTGAACTTTTCTCCTGGTTGATCTGAGTGCTTGGAGGGTCTTCTCACTTGGTGAGCGCTTGTATTCAGCAAGGGCGCGAGCCAGGGCAAAGTAATGTGGAGGGCCAGCTGTTGCCCAAGTAGCAGGTCTCCCCTCTCCACGACCCTGGTTGATCCAACGGAGTGGCAGGGCCGATACAGTTTGGGACCAGTGCCATTGCAGGAGTTGCCAGAGCGAGATTGGATGCAACCACGTACTACCTATGGGACTCCAGCTCCAGATTTTTCTTCAAGGTTTACTCCTGAAGGGTTGGAGACATGATGGCTGTGTATCTAGAGAAGGGAGTTGAGGTAACGGTGTAATGCTGGATGTAAAGCAGGACAATTCACCCTGAATCGGATGGCAGTCTATTACAGGGCATCACACACCCACATACACACACACACACACACACACACACAGACACACACACACAAACACACACAGACACACACACACACACACACATGCATTACACCCAGCTTGTAAAAGACAGTCCTCTATACCAGGTGTTCTGCAACAGGAGTTCGTTTGGTACCCTGAAGGTGCGGACTGGGTTGAAGTTTTTCCGGTCGCTGTGCTCAGTCACAAACACACTGTGAATGGACCGATCACCAGGGTCAACACAGACTACTATTCTGTTCTTGTTTCTTCTGTTGATTGTTCGGACATTATGGGGTAGCTGTTCTGCTCCTCGATATCTGATGTTTCCCATTATCCAATAAGGGAACGGAGAACCTGGAAGCAGCCGAACCCCATAATTGTCATTATAAAATGGATGGAAACCAACATCTCCATTCTCTAGATCACAGCACAAGTAGATGTTATTTCCATTATGACAGACACCCTCTTCCTTAAACCACTTCATCAGGCTGCTCATTGGATAACCAAATTCTGCCCTCAGCTGGTTTATACTCTGCAGTATCTTCACTTGCGTGGAGTATGGTCCAAAAGGTGGTCTGAAAGCATATATTGGATATATTTATACAAAACCACTAACTACAATAACTAATAAACTTTAAAATAAGCTAGTTTCACCATTTATATAAATGACTAGATTGCACAATTAAGTAAGGGGCTTTTGTAACAACAAATATTTGATCATAATTACGTGTAATGTTGTTTATAGTTCTTTCACTCAAATGTTCCAAAGTTTCTGAGACAAACTTCATGCATAATATTGCATCCCTATGTGTGGTGCAGCAACTGTAATATGCTGTAAATTTTTATAAAAACCTTCAGATACTTTTTGAATAGTGCTATATTATCTATTCCAACATAATAAATAAGTGAAAAAAAGTACTTTGTATTGTGTGATTCCAGGAATTCTATTCTATATCAAGCTGTACTACATCAAGTAAATTGCGTTTGAGTAGATCCATCCACGGGTAGCTAGTTTGAATTATTGAACATGATCAATACAGTTTATAATATTATACAGTGGGGTAAATAAGATTTCAACACATCAACTATTTTAGTGAGAAATAAAGAATGCTTTACTTTGTAGTAAATACATTTCTTTTAAAATATTCAGTATTTATTTTTCCTCTCATTCCAATTTATCGCACATAAAATGTTTGATCTACTGGAATATTAGGATTTATTTGTCTGTAGACTTCTATTGCTTTAATACTAGTATCTGCTCAACATCAAAATTTCTCGTGAATAGCTGCATTGGAAATATGCTTAATAGAAAAATAGTTGACGTGTTGAATGTTTATTTCCCCTGTATGTCAGTGCCAGAATCAGCAAGAAACGTCTGCTGATCACCTGATTTCTTGCCCGTTTCTGTTTACATCACTTGCGTCACTTTTGGGATCTGTTTGCCAGTCTGTTTAATAAACCTCTTAACTGCATTTGTATCTGTCACATGTCGGACAGTTGAGACAGTAACAGTTGCAGGTTTTCTATAATTTTCTAAATTTTTTCCAAATGCAAACAAATCCAAAATGTTAAGCAAATTCAATAAACATGCAGAAGGGGTCAGGTGATGTACAAACAACAATAGCTGGCTTGGTATTGACAGTGCAGGACACTGAGCATATAGTTCACACTAAATGAATGGTGTAAGAAGTTGTTATATACTGTGTGGCTTTAATGGAGTCAGTAAGCCTGTGAACATGAACGTCACAGTCTCTGTGGTTTTTGGTTGCTGTAGTCCGTGGCAACCATGTTTTTAGGCTGCTCTGCAATCTGGAAGTTTTACTGGAGAACCATGTGTTGAAAAGCTGTTTTGTAAACGCTTATTCGTGCAATAAACAGAATGAATTGCTAAGTAGAGCACAGGTAAATACAACATCTATTTTCCTACTATTTAATTAGAGCAGAAAACTGCTGTACTAATGATGTCTTAACAGTGTAGGACACTTTGTTGAATAAAACATGGCGACAGCAGGATTGAGCAAGGCTGAGCAAGATCCGCCCAACATGGTGGCTCTTCATTGACGTGTTTTGTAAAGCCTTGAATAACAAATTTGGGCAATCTAGGAATTTATATCTATGCTGAGCCCCGTTATCTTATCAAATGTGAAAATTATCATATGTCAGATGTTAATATATTCCTCATCAATGGTAATGTAAAGCGGTGAGTAGCATGCAAGCTACCTAGCTTAGCTACGATTAGCATTGAACGACTTGGAAGTGCAACGTCACCCCTCCCTAATACAACGTATTTATGTCATATGAACTATTAAAAGGTAGCCTATTAAAGCTAGTTAATTAGCTAAACTCATCTAATCAGTTACTTAGCTATACTAAATAGAATTTTTCTGCGACTTTCGGTAATGTTTTATTTGTTTTTAAAACAAGGTGAATACCAACGATGATTTTCTAAAGTTTTAGCAACATAACCTAAAAGCTATTTTTCATATTTTACATGTTCAGAAGCACCTTGTTTGCAAAAATGTTCCGTTTTGCTGGTTAATTTGTATATTACCTTACCGCGGTTTGCCATACCTCATGATGTCTCCGGCTACTTCCTGGCAATAGCGAATGAAGTGTGCATGTGCTCGATATGTATTTCTAGTAGTCTTCCATAACCAGGGTGAACCGGAAACAGTCTCACTGCGAGTTTTTTCATTGGCTATGAGCATTACACGTAAGCGACACTAAACACAGGCTGTAAATATGTTCTACAATATCTGATTAATTGTATTATTAATAGATAATAAGTAAGTACCTTAGTATATAAATCAGTTTTTCAGTCATACAAAGTTATTTACTTACAGTTAAAATTTCTGTAGTTTTCAAGCAAATTGACCATTCAATATTACTACAAATATATATTTATTAATAATTGTCATTATTGCTACAAATACAGAGTGGGAAATAAGTAAGTACAAAATGAGCTTTGGTATTTACTTTGTACTTAAGATTGTATAAAGTTGTGGACAAACTCCTCTGAACAGCAAGTAGATAGAAGTCCAAGCTGTGTCCATCTGAGTAAAGTCCTTGTAGTAAGTCCAGCAAAAAGTAGATATGAAAAGGTGATGAATGCCTGGAAGGCAGTTTACAAATAAACTGATAAACCATTTTAAAAAAAGCATCTCCTTTAAAAAATACGCCTTTCTAAGCAATAAGAAAGAACAGAGAACAGAGCTGTTCAACTCCAACATACTGAATAACATCACAGTCAGGAGGAAGTCCAGTGTCACGTCCCTCTAAACAAAACAGATGCCAAATCTTATGTAAACTTTTTCTTTACTAACGACAGAGACATATATACACACCTCACTCATACACACACAGCATAATGACAAGTAAATCTATCAAATATGTTAACCTTTTTTTGTACTTTAGCTTATTACAAGGGGTTCAACAGATACTGATCAACTTATTATTTTAGTAATAACCAGAAATAAAAACTACATCTTCATTTTAGGATATTTGAATATTCAATATGTATGATGCCTAACAATAAATCCAAAATGTTTTATCTCAGCGGATTATTAAACCTGGTCTACTGTTAAACAGTCTTCTGTTCAGGTCCGTGACCGAGTTCAGTTTATACAGAGAGTTGTGCACCCACTTTAATTCCCACCTATATTGGTCAGCTGTGTTGGATCAACATGGTTGCATTGCTGTAAGAGGTGAAGTTACAGCTTTATAGTCTCTCTTCTCCACTGCTTTAAGCAATGCAGAGTGCAGTGGTGGCTCATTGGTTAAAACTCCTGGATATCATTTATAGTTGAGTAAATGTGATTAAATCTGTGGTCTAATCTATAATGTCTCTACAGTACAGTAAGGTGGAGGTCACTTTTTTAGGTCAGTTTTAGTAAAGGATTAAAAGCATATGATGGCATCCTTCTACACAGGTCTTTAGGCTCGCACATCACTACAATACCCATAAGCCTCAGCAAAATCACTTCCTGTTTAGCTGGGAGGTGACTAGAGGTGGGAAGAGTCAGCCACTATACAGGTGTCTTTAGTGAAGCAGTGTTTGTAGTAGATGCCCTGTATTAGAGGTAGAGGGACCAATATCATGGTGAGTTTGGTGCAGTTACTGTACTACATCACCACATGACTTGCAAGCCTGATTGTGTCTTCTTACATTTTTTAGACCATTTGGATAGTATTTTGAACTCCCAAGAGGAGTGTCCTGTTGCACCAGCTTTGTTGAAGCATAAAATTGTAATTCTGTAAAATCCCAACACACATGATAAGTTAAAATTAGTTACAGATTGAGAACCTTTTTATTTGTTTTAGAACTCTGGGGAACCCTGGTGGCTCATGAAGCAAAGCCAGGGTGTGTGTGAATTCTTTTATGTTAGATACAGTGGGGGAAATTACAGTCCATTGAGGTTTTATAGATATTTGCAGGGCTGTAATAAGGATGAGTGTTGTGAAGTCCATGACAAGGCCAAGATCAGGACTAACTGAGATCACCTCAAGACCGAGTCTTAATGGGGACGAGGCCAAATCCAGATTGAGGCCAAATAAAAATGAGTCAATATTGAGATTTAGACAGACAGACAGATAGATAGATGCTTTTTTTCTACACCAGACTTTTACTTGAGATAGTTGGCTTCATTTAACCAACTATTAGATTTTTTTTTTGTTAACATGTGTAAATGCCAGACAAGATAGATTTTCTTTCTTTTTTTTTTTTAACAGAGTTTCACTTAATACCAGAACTCTACAGGGCAAAACTTGCTTATATCTGGTACAACTCCAGCTATTATCCTGGTTGACTGCTCACTTCAATCAAAAGGGTTTATTCCAAAGCTCAATAACAGAAAATTTAAAACTTTAGTGTAATTAGATGATATGGGAACAAAATGATGGCAAGAAATGAAAAAGTGCTTCCTGAAAATTCATGAATAATTATGTATATATTTACTGCTGTCTCTCAATAGAAATCCATAGTGACCTTGAGTGGATTTACATTGAGGTTACTCAAGTTATCGTCATGCAAGAAAGATGTGCTTGAGTTCAAAATTGTGTGTAACCGAGACACTTTTTATCTAAAACTTACCTAAAATAAAATGCTGATATTAAATCCTCACCACATGAGCTTATCTCAACTCTAATCACAGCCCAAATCTTCCATCTATTATTTTTTTCAGACTTGAAGACAGGTGCATGTGTTTATATGCTGTCATCTCTTAGACACTTTTATTTAAGAAAATGTTGACAAGCTCAGAGTTGTGAACGCCACACCGTTGACTGAAATAATCTGAAATTGGATACACAAACATCATCCACTTGAAAACACTGAATTAATGTAACCTCTGCAAAATTATTAAAGAAAGCTTAGAAACTAAATATGTCCATTATCAGTGAGGCTTTAGACATCTTTATGACTGTTTTTACGACCATGTTTGTTAAATCTAACCCTAACTCTAACCCTGAAAGCAGATAGCAAGGAAAGATTACCATTTTCACATCATTTTGGAATATAATATTTATTTAAAAGCAATTAAGAATTTAAATCAATTCCTATTATATTTACACTAAATAATTAAGAATCAATATTAATAACATTAATGGTTCAGCCATGGCCACCACACACGGGTATTTGTTGCTGGATAATACACAGTTCTTGCAGCATTCCTGTTCAGCTGGCTGATCTGCACACGCAGGTTCTCACCGATGCGATATGTGGCTGTAATGTGACTGTAAAAACCAGTCCAGCATTGGGCGACCATGTCTTGGCCAAGGTCTACCAAATCCTTTCCTGTCCAGGGCCCTCAACGAACGCAGTGTCCGTGGTCTAACACACACACACACACATGCACACACACAGACTTTTAAAATCACCAAACAGTTTTAAATATCACATTTTTAATTTACAGCAATAGAAATTCACACCTTCATTACATTCTGATTCCATGAATAAGTGAATATGTATAATTGAGGGCTGATTTATATTTCTGCGAGCACATTTCTGCGTGTACATCAGGGCATTGTGTAAGGAAGCTCACACAGGGCGAAGTATTCATTCTTGCACTTAATGTGTGGTTCCTCTAGGAGGTGCTGCTGCGTGAACCACACCAGTATTTACTGCATTAATGCATAGAAACTAAAAAAAACACAATGTATTTTCTGAGTCTCACTAATTAAGTGGTTATAGAACAGAATATAGAATAAAATAATAAATAGAAGATAACATGCTTATATTGTGTGATGGGTAAAAAAGAAAGCTTACATAATTAATTATAAACCAAGTGAATTTTCACTGAAACATTTGCGAAGCATTTTAACTTGTCTGTATTTAGAAGAATTGGTGACTAAATGTTTAAATCTCCAATCAATCATGGAGTAATGATGGTTTAGTTTTGATTTTTATTGAGTTGCTGTGGTTCCCATCACCTAAACTGTGTGTTTATTAAGAGTCCATTAAAAGAACGAGAAGTAAAGTGTGTGATCCTGCAGGATTAAACTGGACATTATAATAAACTACAGTCTTTATAAAGCCTTGCACCTCATATAATATATAAATATATTATATGAAATCAAATAACTATGATTGTCTCAAATTTCAGCAACATAACACCTATAGCAAGTATACTTTCACATGTTCAGAAGCACTTTACTTGTAGAGCTCAAAGAATTGTTATTAAAAATGACTTGTTTCAGTGTTATATTTGTATATTACTTTTTAATGTTCACTACCTGTTTGGATAGATATGTCCTCCTCGGAAATTCATAGATCAAATTTCGGGTGGCCTCAACAAGATTGTCAAAATGTTTTTCAAATGTTTGGAACCAAATTCTCAAAATGTTGAGAAGCTGTCTTCAGTTCTGGCGAAAAAGAAGTGACATAATAGCTGTTTTACAATTGCAAGTCTTGTTTTCTTGAGACAGTATAATCCCAAAGGCTGTTTTCTTGCTTCTCTACCGATTGGCTCCACCTTTCTATTGGATGACGCATAGGAATAGGAAAGTCCAAGGTGTGTCCCTCTGTGTACACAGCTGGTAGCAATATGTGAATCCAAAGAGGAGGTGAATGCCTTGCAGGCATTTTATCAACAACCCAATAAACCATTTTATATATTTAAACCATTTTTAACCTATAACCCAGTAAACAAGCATTTCATTAAAAATAATCCTTAGGCCATTCTTAGCGATAAATCAGGATTGAGAACAGAGCAACTCCAACATCCTCCAAAAGCTCAGTCAAAATGTCCAGGCTAGTTTCAGTTCCCTTTAAACAAAACAAATGCAAATGAAATCTGTCATATAGACACAGACATGATTGTTAGGGGTTCACAATTATGTACCATTTTACTAGTTTTGTGATGACCAGTAATTTAAAAAATAGTCACCTAGTCATCTTGTCCGTTGTAAAAGCAGAGGTTGTCAACCGGTGGTCCGGTTGTCCGGCCCCCTGGTGGTCTGTGCAGGCATTGCAGGTGGTCCCCGATCATGCATTCAACAGTGTAGTTTCAATGTGGGAATCACATTTTTTCCATGTACAAATTATTGTTAGTGGATAATGAAATTCATAAATGAAATGAAATTCAAAATTTATAAATACCAAAGTGAATTTCAGAATTAAAATATTGTCCATCTGGTCTATCCTTGGTAACCTGTGTTTTGCTAATGTTGAAATGTGTCCCTAACATCACATACATATGCATAATGTACAGATTTGCACCTCAAACCCTTTCCTCACACAACAGGAGTTCTTTAGGTGGTTTCTTTTTCAGAATGGTAGTGCCTGGGTCACATTCAGTAGAAAACCTCTATTAAAAGCAAAGAATGATTGCTTTGCTTGATTGATGATTGGTGATGATTGATAACATAACAAAATGTGGAAAAAGTGATGCGCTGTGAATACTTTCCGGATGCACTGTGTATATATATATATATATATTCCAGCACAGTAGGAACCGTAAGAGACGTGTGTGTACGGTAAATGGTCCAGAAATAATTGTAGTGGTATTCTTTAAGTGGAGCAGTCGTTGTTTCTTTTTGTCAGTCAGTGTGCTTTAAAATAATAGGATGAAACAGAAACTTACAAAAATATGCTTGTGGGAAAAAAAATCTACATGACAGCATGCACTGATTAACAGATGAGAGAAGCTGAAACCTGAGGTGGAGTGGTTGGCTAACTAAACTGAAATACAAAAAAATTGATTTAAATAGAAATACCTGTGTGCTGCCTGTCTCATTATTCCCACAAATCCATATGGCAGTAATGTAAACAAAGGACAAAATCGGATGTGCATGTGCTACGAAGGGAGGGATACATCACATGCTGGTCGAAATCATCACTAAAATCTCTGTTAATAAATCATCAGTGGATTTTCTAATTGCCAATTAATCTATATGAAAAATCTTTGCATCTTCATATTGAACATCCAAGTCCACTTCGAATACATTAGTGTTAAAAATGAAAAAAAAAAAAAATCAGTTAAATGGACCAAAATCGAAGTCCAGACTTTATTGAGCTTATATGCGATGGATTTTGCTGTGGCTTACGTCACTTCAGCGTTCCTACTGGCGCTGTCAATGCAAGCAGAAAAAAGTCCCTTGAAGGTGTGTAGTTCTCAGGGGAGCTCCCCAGGGGGTAGTTCCTCTAAACAAGTCCCTAGAACTGTCTGGTCCAAATGCACCTATTAAGGCAAGTCCAGGCTAATTAGAAGCAAGTGGAAACCCAGTGGACCCAGTAGTGGACTAGTGGTCGTAGGGTGCGTCTCTCGTAGTACTCACACCGACTTCAAATACGCTTCACTTGGTTTTTCCTGAAACATACCGACACACACCCACACACTCCCACAAACACACAGAAGGCAGCAGTATTGTGCAGTAGAAGCAACTGATGTTTCCCTTTCTCGTTTTCTCCCTAAGTCGAGTCTTGTCCACTGAGAGAAGTAGAGAGTGCTAATCTCATGTTGGGGAAGAGGGAATCTTCACTTCAAGTTAAACCCACGCAACCTAAACGCCACCATTTTTTATCTGATTTTGATCATTACCCACTGACTTGTTTTGGTTTAATGGAATTGACCTTTGATAGGGGGGTGTCGACTGACACCCCCAGAGGTGTAAACCATATTCTGCACAAGACAGACTGCGCATGCTCCCATAACACAGCACGCTGGTGTAACGTTTCCGATCACAACCGATGCTGGCTGATCTTGATGCTTGACCTGCCACACGCCATTTTCATTCTCATAATATCCAGTTTCTGAGAGAAGCTCTTCCAAACTCAGATGGCTAATATATATAAGCAATTCCCAGCTAACTTGTGTAGTAGCATAGCGGTTAGTAGTAGAATAGTAGTTCACTTGCATACACAGTGCAAACATACAAATTTTTATCAACTCCAATAATGACACGATCCATGTTGCTTTTATCACGCTGACCGGTAAATGCCATCGAGATGTCATCAGGTAGAGGTTTTTCTGAATTTATGTTGAGATTACCTAGAGTATAGTAGGTTAGTTTATTGTTTATAGGTAGGAGTATATACCCATCATTGTCAGGTTTGTTGTTATATTGGTGGACACCATAATCTCTAGATTTAGGATTACAGAATAAGTACATTTTACTGTTCCTAAGTTGGACAGCTGTCCAGTGCAGCAGCTTCAGACCGTGTCTTGGCCAAGGCCGACCAAATTCAGACTCCTTCAGCCGGGACAGTTCAGTCTTTACCTTCACTATTAAACATTCATTTAAACACAACTTCTCACAAAAACACTCACGCCTCACACACAAACATATTTCACATATTTGTTAAACGCCACAGACATATCTAAATATTAACCATTAAAATCACCCAAAAGTTGTAAAGATCTTTAGTTATTGAATAATTAAATCAGCCTGCTCAACATTAACTAAGAATATCAAAAATTCACAGAAACAGGCCAACAGCTAATTAGCAAACAAGTTGTAGTTAGCCTTTTTTTTACCTTCATATGGCTACAGCTCCATACACATCTTACACAAAGTACTTTGATGTCCATCTGACAAAGAATTTTCATCATTAACATCCTGTTTCACTGGTAAATTTACATACAACTCTTCATATTGTACTGTTCAACTGTCTGGACTTGAGTCTTTTGCATTGTCTAATCAGGAAGAGTCATTTCTAAATACAACTAAACAATAGTGCAAAGACTCTTTATCCATTTTCTGTGTCTGGTTTGCTTAATCAATTAGTTTTAGGCAACACTTCATTATTTGGTCGCTTTCAAACAGCTTGACCACTCATTATTATTATTATACAAATCCAGCTGTTATTACTATCCATTATTACTACCATTACTATCCATTTCCCATCACTGCACTACACATTACTAAGTACACACACATAAGCTTTTGTATCTGCTTTGTACTTAGCAAGCATTTTAACAATAACCCAATAAACTGTTTACAAAAAAGCATTAGAACATAGAACAAAGCTGTTGAACTCTGTTAACCTCATATGAACGTCATATCCGCAAGCAGCGCTGTTTAACCATACCTCACTCCATCTCAGCCATACACACGCAGCACTACGAGAAGTAAAATTATCCAAAAGCTTACCCAATAACAACTCCAAAGAACATCAAATATTGTGCAGACAAGTGTCAATAAAATGAGGAAATGTAGAAAATTTATGCCGTTGGTTAAAATACTTATAATAATGAAAGGATGAGAAAATGTGAGGAAATCTATTATCTGTGGCTACCTCTTCAGCTAAAGCTAAAGCTAAATTTCTCATCAAATAGTAACAGTGCCATCTGTAGCAAATTTGGGTAGCTGCGGCCTAAAGATTAGATAAGCGGTTATGTTACATGTGAACGCCATTTACATACCCCCACCCCGCACTGTGTCACATGACTGCTGTTCTGATCCAATGTACACACACACACACACACACACACAGTTAAAAGGACTCTCTATTGCACCTTGGTTTTTGCGAAGCATTAGTTTAGTCACACCTCTGCTTCTGCTATTGCCAAGCTTTGTTTCTGTATCCTGATTTTCATTCTGGTTATTTTCCAGATTGTGGATTTTGTCATGTCTGCGCTACTCTGTCTGCTAATCGCCTGAACCCTGAATCTGTTTTTGAACTATGAGTTTTTGTACCTTTGCTTTGGCGTTTTGAATAAACACGTTTACTTTTACTGCCATCTCCTACCTGCACATGTGTCCAGCCACACCCGATATACATGATAACCTCCAACTCCCTGATTTTTTTTGCAGCCTTAATACAGGTGCATTTGTTTAAAGGTGGTGCTCTAGGCATATCTAAAAAAAAAAAAAAAAAGATAATTTCCTACACTTTTACTTGAAATGAAATTTCACTTGAAAATGTGGCAATATCAGAGATGTGATGTTTTATTAAAGAACATAATTTCTGGAAAGGCAAGGTGAACAGGAACGCTGAATAAAAACATTTGTACATCATTTTGGCATGTAATTTCTATTTGTAAATTTATGTCACATATGTTACATGATATGTATGAATATGGACATAATGTTATTTATGTGCTGGGTCAAAAAAAAAAGAATCCTTGTGTGATTAATTACAAACCAAGTGAATCCTCACAAAAAGGATTTCTGAAGTGTTTAACTTGTCTGCGTTCAGCAGTATGAGCAGCTCTCAAACACTGATTAAGTTTTTATTAGGGGTCAAGCACAGAACGTGCTGGAAGCCTATTATTTTTGTCCGTCGTCGTCTTCTTCTTCTTACTCTTATTCTTATTCTTATTCTATGCTGGAAGTCTGTGTCACCTCCTAAAACTATATTGAAGAAGTGAGGTCATATTTTGAAAATGCACATATAAATTTACAAAATAATGTAGAAACTTAGATCTACTCATCACAACTAATCCAAAAGGTATACAATGCATGCTTGTAAACCCACAGCACTCCAAAAAGCAATGTTGGGGCCTACCATTCATGCACAGCATACAGAGTCTTTCTTACAAGAATGTTAAAAAACAAAGTGCATTAAGTTTTGAAACCTGATATTTCTACAGATGGCTTGCCTCTTTAGGTCTGTAGACAAGATCATGCATTTTATTTATTGTTATGAATGATTTTTTCTGTTTGTTTATTTGTTTAATTAGTGTATTTTTATTAATGTAAATTTTGTTGACTGCTTTAAAGACATATAAAAAAAATCAGTCTTATGTACACACACTAAACATTGCTTAAACTGCACTTAAGCAGTTTGTGTAAATAAGCAAGTAAGCATAAACAGAAGTCATACCATAATTGTACAGGTAAAGTAACAATAAAACTCCTCAAAATTTCATTCAGTAAAATAATCAATATGTTCCAATGTATTTACCTGCTTTACCTCTAACTGTTACAAAGCTCTGAGACTGGAGACTGCTTCCATAAATGTTAAACAAACGTCTTCTATAGAGAAACCTATGCCATATCAATGATTATACATTTTTATTGTTAATAATACATTACGCACATTAACACAGTTTATTATTAGTCATAGATTATGTAGATGGTCCATATATACCAGTTTCTGTATAAGATGTTACTATGGAAATTATAGAGTAAGTGCATTATTATAAACCTCTTCTTCATCTTCTTCTTCTTCTTCTTCATCTTCTTCTTCTTCTTCTAGACTGAAATGCAGAATGACCCTTTTTTTTAATCTTTTTTAGTTGCAATACAAGATAATGCAGTTGTCTTGGTTTCCTGAAGATATGACTGTTAGTGTAAATGTGGATTTAGATGATAGTCACCCACATGTAAATCACAGTAAGGGCCGTATTCAGTCCAAACGTATCAGCAGTCTTTATGCAGGGAATTCAGAGTCTGCTTTCAGAAATGCCTAAGTTGATTTTGTCGGTGCTCCGTTATGATTATTAAAATGACCTGTGTGTAGTTCGTTCCTCCAGCATTGCCACATTTTTCTTGATTATAATCATCTAAGACAGGGTTTTAAATAGTGTCTATACCACTGATTGTTAAAGTGGTGTCTGGGGATCCCCAGGGGTCTGTGAAGCAAACATCTCAAGTTTTATGCTGGTTAACTGCTCACTTGATTGGAAACCTGAGTAACTCACAAACAAGCAGGTTCATAAATAATGTCAGTTTGGACTGAATTAGTGCTGTTAGTGGAAATAAAAGTTTACTGGTTGTAATAAAGAAACAAAGTGCTATTGAACTTATGTGCAGAAGGACTGAATAAGCAGCTAATGTTTTTTTTTTCTTTCTTTTATGTCAAATGCAATGTGATAATATAAATATATATAGCATAGCACAGAAGGCCTAAACAACTACAGTACATCCCATACAGTCTGTGTAGCCACAATGCCACTGGACATTTAGGCCAATGCCACACCATTTAGGACGGTGTACCGGGAATCCACAAAGTGAAACAAAGACACATCACAGAGCACTGAGCAGTCCTGAGACCACTTAGAATGACTATAAACTAAACTGTCTACTGTCTATGAGAGCAACAGGCACACCGTAGTCCACATCGAACAGGTGGACACACATCAGACATGGTAGATCAAGGCCTGGGACAAACTGCCACTTAATATTGGGTCTGGAGCTCCATCATAACTGGCAGCCAGCAGACCAAGAGACAAACAGTAAAACAGGAAAAAACAGGAAATAAACACCAAAGATGCAATTGAAAAGAAAAAGAAAAAAAGAGAAGAAAAAAGAAAAATCTCTGGTGAGAAGCTGCAGTCCAAATGCACACAGTGTACTCTCAACCAGAAAACAGGGGGAAAAGTTTTTACAAGTAATCAGCTAGTTCCATTTCCCAGTCTCAGGAGTGACTCAGGCTGTGAGCAAAGAATGCAATATTGGAAGTTATTTCACTGGGAATCACAAGCATCCTTGGTGCATCGGTCGTAAGTCAACAGCACTAAGTACAGGTGTGAATGGGGTCAGATATATCTGTGCACTGTATGAGGTGCGTCTGTAATCCACTTTATGAGGTGCTCGCATTTGTGTTGCATATGACCACACAACATTGGCAAAAATGTCCCAGTGCTTCTCAGACAGCAACAAAGCTCCTAATCAACTGCATCATTTCAGAAAATATGTAAATATCGCAAGATGTGTTGCATATTATACTGAACAACAAAAACGCATGAAATCCAATCACAACCATCAGTAGACACTGGAGATGCATTCAAAATTTCATACTTGTGATCGGATCACTTGAGACAGATTACATGAGCAGGTCCGTGAAACTAATCACTGTATATATGGCCAGTATACTGGACCGATAAATGATTTTTTTTGGATGTGGGATAAATTATGCTATTGTTAATGCTTACAAATGCTAACAAACTCTGATACTACTGGAATGAATCTCATGAAATATATAAATCACAAATTATTTAAATGTGATTGGATAAATTGGTGCAGCCACTTTCTTATTGTGAGATTTTAACTAGTGTGGCGCCCACTCCACTCTAAAGTATGGTACAATTGCAATGTCTTGCCATACTACATATGCTGGCAGGGTAAGTTTGTGTGTCATCAGTTACAACACACAGTTTGTTTTTTGTAACAGGAGATGATTCAATATCAATGTCTTGGTTCCTTGAAGATTTGATGGTTGGTGGGCAGGAGGAGGTTGTTAGGTTATCCTGTGATAGGGGTTTAAGGTTTGAAATGCTCAAAATTTGGATTGTGTTGTTCCGAGCAAGATTGTTTATTGGAATGTCCACACGAGTGTTCCTTTGTGTATTATTTCTGATGGGCGGAGATTCGATTTCAATGCAGATGTCTTGGTTTGTTGAAGATGTAATTGCAGGAATGCTGCTGGAGGTAGTTGGATATGAGGGTTCTGGGTTCCTCTCATATATTGCAGTCTTCGCAGGAATTGTAGAAAAAATGTTTGTTTGTGGTCCTAAATACCCAGTTTTCAGAAGAAATGCCTCTAAAGTCAAACCCCTGATAATCATAATAAGGCTCTTGCTGATGAGGTATGTGGCATGTTTGCTGAAATTTGATCGATCCCTGTGCTGTGTCACATAAATCGTATGAAACCACTTATTGTCAATACTGACAATAATGCGGTCCATGTTGCTCTTGTCTTGGGAACGAGTATAATCTTCTGTGACATAACGGGGAAATTTGGACGCTTCTAGATAGTTTAGATTTCCTACCACATAGTAGGGGAATGTCACATCAGGCAGAAGTTTACCAGCATTTGTCTCATACCTGTTCTTAAATCTGTGGAAACCAAAATCTCCATTCTCAGGATAACAGCTAAGCTGCAAAACATTGTTTTGATCAAGACAGAGACAGTCATTAGCAAACCAGTACAGCAGCTTGAGGCCATGTCTTGGTCGAGGCTGACCATATCTGGACTGCTCCAGCTGGTCTATTTCTTCCAGTGTCTTCATGGTGTCTCTTGATGGAGGTCTAAAAAGAAAAAAAAAAGTTTATTGGATATGTTTGTTAAAAGCCACTAACTCAACACTAAATGCACTAACCTTTTTTCTGTAATGAGTAATTAAATCATCATCCTGGTCAACAAAAAATATTTTAAACAACTGAAAATGGCAAATGATTATCCTAAAACTTTTAAATTAATTTTAAAATGTTTAAAAATGTAAATATTTTTACAAATGTTAATTTTATTAGTAAGACAATTTGGTAATGACTCTAAACCTTTCCCCTGATTTATATTTACAATTTCCATGAATTAATTTTAACATTAACAGTTATTAGCTTTGGAAAGCATATTGTTCTGAAGTCACCCAGAATTGATCAAAAATATTATTAGGATATTAACCCTCCTATTATTTTTTAGCTTTGGACAACATCTTCTAAGTCATGGCCATCTTTTTTGCTCAGTGATCTCATGGATTTCAGGGATTTCAATAACTCTTACCCCTGATGCATGTAGCAGGTCATCGAAGTCCTCGTGGACTACAAACCAACCAATTCTACCCCCTCAACCAGTGACCCCTCACTTCCCTGATGAGCTCAACACAGAACCATCTTTCAAAGCTGAGCTCCAGCAAGGTGACCGGCTGCTCACATTCTCCTCTAGTGATGTAAGTTCCACCCTGAGCAGGGAAAATGTATGCAAAGGTACTGGCCTTGATGGTATCCCAAGCAAGGTGCTCCGGGTCAGTAGAGGGCAGTTGGCTGGAAACATCATGGATTCTTTCAACCTGTCCCCAGCCTAAGCAATGGCCCCACCCACTTCAAAAGGCCATCATAGTGTGACTGCTGAAACGTCAATCCTGTCAATCCACCGCTATCACTGGTAAGTGTTTTCAGAGGCTGATCTTTTCACATCTGAAATCCTGCCTGCCCTCATCAGTGGATCCTTATCCTTTTGCCTACCTCCCCAACAGGTCAATAGAGAATGCCCTCCATGATCCACATGCAAAAGAGCTATTTATTGATTTCAGTTCATCTTTTGATGCTGTCAACCCATTCAAGCGAATCTCTAATCACACCAACCTTGGCATCTCCATCTCACTCTTGAATTGGACCCTAAACTTCCTTACTGACAAATTACAGGGTATTGGGCTTGACCACCACACCTTCAATTCAATTCAATTTTATTTGTATAGCACTTTTAACAACAGACATTGTCTCAAAGCAATCACCTTCTCCTCCTCTGTGTTGTTCACTTCATTGCAGAGGGCTATGTGCTTAACCTTCATCTCTAATCCCTTTTCAACCACAACTGCTTACCTGCTCACGGCTCCGAAGCCATAACCACATTGGCAGATGACACCACAGTGGTAGGCCTGGCTGTAAACATGTCCAAAGGCCATACATGGACCCTCAATACCTCCAATCTGATCAAGAGAGTCTTTAATTCCTGATGAGAAAGAAGAAAGCCCAACTATCTACTAAAAGTCTGATGAACTTCTATTGCTGTCTTCTATTGTGGGGTCTGTGGTAGCTCAGTGGTTAAGCTGTTGGACTAGTGATCAGAAGGTCATGAGTTCAAATCCCAGGGCTGGGCCCTTGAGCAAGGCCCTTAGCCTTCACTGCTCACTTGTATAAAATAAGATGTATGTATGTCGCTCTGGATAAGGGCGTCTGCCAAATGTAATTGCTGTACCATCAAGCACATGTTGACAAATTGTATCACAGTGCCCTCTGGTGGGTGGTAAAACATATAACTGGTGCCCAAATACCCTCCAACAAGGACATTCATTGCAAATGCTTCCTAATGTGAATGAAAGGCATAATTATGCATCTCTCACCACAAATATGAACTGTTCAATCCTCTTGCATCCATGACAGCTTCTTCTCCTCCTCTGTAAATTTTCCCAGTGGTACTAATCCCCATTTCCAATTATACTTTCACACGGAATAATTATATACAGTTTACAGTCTTGCACCTTTTTCTGCTTGTACCTTCATTTATACTGAGGTGTCCATGCATTCCATTCATTCATTCATGTCAATGGAGTGAGGTTAACGTAAGCAGCCCTGGCACTTGCTTGGCGTGCCGAAAAGGGGGCACAACGCTGTTGTCATCTTGACAGACTTAAGCATAGTTTGCGCCAAGACTAGTTCCATCATTGGCAAGCAACAATGCATGTCTCTTCGTGCCAAGGTTGCTTTATAATGTATGGAACGTCATTTGCACTTAAATTGTTATTTGCTTTACTGTTATCTTATATCATTTGTCACTTTACTTACACTACACACTATAGTACACACTACTTACACTGTAAAACTCAAATGCTGTACTGCTATTTGAACTTCTGGTTAGATAAATTTGTAACTGCAACTGTACTCTGCACAATGATGATACATTTAAATTTTATCTGATCTAAAAAAAATTAACCTAACTTCTGTTACTCTTGAATAAATTCAGGGTCATATTGTTTTTGTTTTTGTTTTTTTAAGTGTATATAGAAAATGAGTGTCCCTTGTGTTTGCTTCAGATAGACATTTTCATGTTCTACATCTTCAGAAGGAATTTTCTTGCAAAGCTGATGAAGTAACTTTGTTCTAAATGTGTAAATATATTACGGTTAGGTGCTGAGGCAATATTCATAAGGCCGTAACCATTAAACAAAAGAGGACAACATGCATTACAAAATGCTGATTATATTGTTGATGGAGTACAATTCATACAGGATTATAAAACCAGTTTTTCTGCTGTATGACATTACTTACCCTCAGATTGCCAGACTCACTCTGAATGCTCAATTGTTAGGAAACAAAAAAAACAATCTATACCTTAGATATAGGTTACTTAGCAACACTGAATCTCTCTAATGGTGGAAAGATTTTATCCAGTGTTCAGTGTTTATAGCTTTATGCATAGATTTGTCTAATGAATTAGTTTTTGTGAATATTGATACATTATAGGTAAAATTTTCATTCACTAGCTTGTTAGTCCTTATTTTCTAAAAAGTATGCAGTTGTCAGAAAAAGTAAGTACAAAAACAAGTCTTTGTACTTACCTTTTTTTAAGGAATTGTATATAAGCTCTTCTGACCACAGTCACGTGATAAGAAGTCGATATTGTATCCAAATTTATATTGTATGTAAATGTAGTAACATTTACATCCAAAAATTATATAAATGTGTGCAAGCATTTTACCAGTAAATCCATAAAGCATTGAAAAAAGCATTTCCTTTGCAAACTATGTGATTCTAAGTGATAATAAAAGATTAAGATCGACTCGGTAATGTCACAGTGAAAACGTATGTCATTGTCACGTCCCTCCCAGTACAATATGCAAAATCCTATGTAAAGCTCAGACACACCTACACAGACACATCCTCCAAGCTCCTCACACACATACACACAGCATAATTATAAGTCCATTCAACAACTATATTAACAATTTAGTCCCACAACTTATTCATTTTGTAGTTTATTGAAAAGGGGAGGTGTGTGTAACTAATTATTTACCATCAAACTTCATTTGTAAAATTCACCTGTAAATCTTTGCACATATACTCTTGTATATTTCACATTCTTTCAATTATGTATAATATTATATTATTTTCATTACATCCACTTTATATTCATATAACAGCTGGAGATGCCAACCTCATTTCATCATACTGATTTCAGTGTATGAATACAATAGACATTTTATTCTATTTTTGAATAGATTTCCTCAGGCTCAGTGCTGGATTGTTAGGAAACAGAAACTGAACCATCCTGAAGCCAAGGTGGGGATGTCTAATGAATTTTCATACAACTTGATCACTGATACTACTTCCTAAACATGTAATATGTATCTACCAAATTCATAGGAACAGCTGTATCCCTGCACATTCATGTAATTTCCAATCAACCTATCATGTGGCAGCCACACAATAAATAAAATATTACAGATACAGGTCCAAAGCCTCAGGTAATGATTACATCTAACATCAGAATAGGGAAAAACGTGATCCCAGTTACACTTTTTTCCACCAAGGCAGTTCCAGGGCCAGTTTAGATCCAGTGCCCAATTTCAAACAGTTATGACAGTTCTTTGCATTTCGACAGCCAAAGAGCTGGCTCTCAGCCAGGAAAACTGGTTCCAGAGTGCCAACAACACTTTGCTGGTCTAGAACCAAGAACCATTTACATGAGGGGCTGGGGGGCAGGATTATTGTAACCAACAAGACCGACCAAAACTTTGTGAATGCCATTTAAAAAAACAGACCTAGTGTAGCGTCTAGTCTGACTAATCTGTGGAAGAAGAAAAAGACAATGTAGTCCACCAATATTGTTGTTGTGCTTGGCCCTAGCAGTGCTATAGCGTGGCTGGCTAGTGACGCTACTGGAGCAGGCAAGCTGGGTTAGTGGTGATAGGGAGGCTAGTGACTGCGAAGGCAGAGACGTATACAGTGATGTAATGATGTGGCTTTGTGGTGGCTCTCTAGGCCAAGGAAAAGCAAACCAGTTTTTAGAAGAATCGCAAGTTGCTCTGAGCTTACACTAGCACCAGACCAGAACTAGCACCTGGTTCGTGTTGGTAGAAAGGGGGTAAGTGACTTTGGCTGTGACATGGCTGCTAGTGCCTGACTGGCTGTTTGAGTATTTCAGAAAGTGCTCATCTCCTGGGATTTTTACATATAACAGTCTGTAGAGCTGTCACCAGAGAAGCCATAAAACCAAAGCTCTTACGTCCAGCCACAGTTGGTAGAGTATGGAAAATAAGGAAATGTGGTGTGTTTGTCTTACCTTGAACCCTGTAGCATGGGATCTTCAGAGGTTGGTGAATAGAATCAGTCCAGATGCAGGATTTTATCTTTTGGGCACTCCTCCTTGGCATTAAACAGCTATAGGACTTAAATCTAATAAATCAAAACCTATACTCTTTGTATGTATTCCCAAGGAATAAACTACTCGGTCAAGCAATATATTTCTAATTTATGAAATGACTGCTACATTACACATTGAAAGCACGGTCATGTTGTTAAAAGGGAGAAGCCCATACTGAAGATCATGCCAGTTTTTCCACTATCTAAAGTCATCCAGCTTTAAGTGTGGTTTTCATTTGTGTCTCTGATATGGCTTCCTCACAGCACAAGATCAATACTCAGGAAACAGAAACCAATCCATTCTGAGGCAGTGGGAGTGTCGAAGTTAGCATCCGCACTTACATTTCACTCACTTTCGGCCACTCTGGATGGTCCCACATCAGTACCCTGAAGTTTTATGCCTCCCAAAATCAGTTTATGCCTAAAACTTTTTATGGAGTGAATTTGTTTTTGTAAGCCATTGTGTTGTATTAGTTTTCAGTATTACTAACCAAGTCCTGTAACATGCTTTTAGAGACAGAACAGGCGGGGCTAACTTCACGACCAGAATAAAAGTCTGAATAATCGAATTCTGAACTAATATGTTGATATTATCCTGAGGGTCACATTGAAAAACAGCCTTCTTCACAATAGCTAGCAGGGAGACTCCACAATGTTTGGATGAATGTCCGGGTTATTTAAAGGTGTGTGTAGTTAGAATGCTGGAGTCATGTGACTGATCATGTGACAGAGGTTGTAGAAATTATGGATTATGTGAAATGGAGTTTGTGTTGGGGGCTGTAGATGACACAATAATGGGTGTGTTGATGTTGAACTGAGCCTCACCGTGACCGACGGTGAGATTAGCTGATTGTATTAAGGGGAGGAGTCTAAAACACAGCAGATAAGACAGACAGTTTATTTCGCGTCTTGTTCTTCCACCTGTTGTGAACATGACATTCATATGTGTTTGTTATTACTGCTAGTAGTTATTTTATGGATGCAGGTGTATTTATTAATCTTCATAATGTCAACTCATCACATTGTACTGGCATGCATCATACCGAACGTGGTGAGGCTGAAACTGTGTGTAGTCGAACATCGCTGCTAATAATTATGTGAAAGCGAGTTAAAACATCAACAGTTTAACTTATAACAGAGAGAAATAACTTGATTTCTGAAAGATTTAAGCTCTCAATAGTTTTTCTTTTTCTAATATCACAGTAATAACCAAGATAAAGCAATAAAAAAATTCAATAGAACTGTTATAAAAATAATTTATTTGCTTACATTTTATAAATGTACTTAAACAGAGTGACATACAGAAATTTGCAGTCTCCATCAAAATAAAAGCAGTACAAATAGGTCATCATCAAGCTAAAACCTTTCTTAGAGAACACACTTCAAAGCAATCACTGTTTTTTGTTAAAATTGTGAGTTTGGAAGTCTATGACCTAGACAATGAATCTTAATCAGGGATGAAAAACAGTTTGGTCTGACCCTCAGAATGATGAGCCAAATATGGGGGAAAAACTCATTGCAGTTCCCGTTTATCTTCTAATTATCATTGCAATGTGTGTTCATGAAGACAAGGTAACACACAAGGTCACAATCGGCTACCAGAGAAAGGACGGCCAGAAAAGCACATGGGGTGAATTAAAAAACAAACAGCCCTCACTGCACTGAGAACCTTTTGGTTTTGCTCAGAAACCTTTTTCCCGCAATCGTCTGATGATCCTAGTCTCGGTAGCACATTTAAGCTAATGAACACTTGCAGGCTGTCATTGCACAGCACATTTAAATGTGTCTTTGTCATTGAAACATACTCTGGATTCTGAATGTACTAGGAGAAATACACAAAAGACATGTCTTATGGAAAAATAAATAAATTAAATAAATAAATACATAAATAATTCAATAAATAGATGGATGGATAAATAAAGAAATGAATCAATTAAAATAGAAATGAATGAATGAATGAATCAGTTTGATGTATTTGCTCCCAAAAATGTAAAATTTGAAACCAGTCACTGTATAAAATATGCTTAGTAGCTAACTGCTGTTTTCAAAAACCAACAATCAGTCATGAGGTTATTGATGGTGCTGTGAAGGCTGCCAGAGGCTATAACAGTTTATCCCCCAACTCACTTTCCATACTTTGCAATATATATTATTCTAGAAATTGTTTTGTACATGATATACACTCTGTCTACACTTTATTACATTTAATTCCAATAATTTCCTAGAGAACACGCTCTTGGTGTCCAGTGTATTTCGAACTATCCGAATCTGGCAACATTAACTGTCCTGACCGCTGTTCCTCCGCTGAGCACGGGGAACCATGATTCCTTCAACGAACCTCTATTAACACTTGTTGCAGTTTCCATTTTTGACCACTAGATGTAATAATAACTCTATGGAAGCTGAACAGGGTGGTGAGCACGATTGCACATCATCTAGAAAGGCGAGCAAGTCAATGGAACTTCGCCTTATATCATTCCAATAGTATTTCAGCAGAATGAAAAAAAATGTTTGTTGTTAATATTTGTTGGATAGCTGATGGTGTGGCTTATCACTAGCTGCCCCTATGGATGTGCCACAACTGGTGTTTCCCTTCTGAACACTCCAATGTTTTTGATCAACACCAAAACGTTTGTCATTGTACTGCAGATATAAAACAACCATGGAAGCCTAATTGGCAATATAGTGTGTATATGCTAATATAATACATTCATCTAATACAATGTAACACAATATAAAATCCAAATGAGAACCCACATTACAACCCGCTGTATGGAACATAGCCATTGTAATACATGTCCACACTACTGTCCTGCATTGACAGACCATTACTAGCTTATTACTTCATTATAATAAACATCCATAATTTTTGATCAGAGGTTATGAATATGCTCTCTGTGATCCTGGGCCTTGGCATTCCACTCCGCCGCATGACTTCACAACACTTTTTCCTTTTCAGTACCCAGCCCCCTCAGACCCTTCATTAATATCACTCGTCATTGCTAAAAAGACTGCACTTTTACAAAACCCAGATTTCTATAAAACACTGGTTTAACCTCCTGGTAGATCACTCCACCCTAGAAATAATCATTTAGTATACACGGTCACGCTTCTTAAAGCACACAGAGAACTATTTCTTCCTTCTACACTATCTCTTGGTAATATATATCTACATATACTTTATCAGTTATCCTCATCTTTAATTATTAATTATCATCCCGACTTATTAATGGTCACATAGTGCATTTCTCTTTCAGTTTCTTTTCACTATCCCTCAGTTGAAGTTTTTTTTTCTGTTTTGCATCTGGAAATCCATCCATCCATCCATTATCTATACCGCTTTATCCGTCTGGGTCGCGGGGAAGCTGGAGCCAATCCCAGCATGTT
>JAQMYM010011721.1:0-24510 GCA_030014255.1 Parauchenoglanis ngamensis | reverse complement strand
GTTTGGGGGATCAGAGGGGATTGTGGGTAACTGTGCAGTGGTGTACACCGTGTTTGGGGGATCAGAGGGGATTGTGGATAACTGTGCAGTGGTGTACACTGTGTTTTGGGCATCAGAGGTTACTGTAGATAGAGGAATAGTCGAGTAATATATACTTTCTTCAGTGTCAGAATGGAGTCTGTAGTCTTTAATCTCCTCATAGTAGGGAATCTAAAAAAAGAAGAAGGAAGCTGTCTTAGAAATCATGAGATGAATAAACATCTGCACATTCCCACTAGTCTCTTTTAATCAGCTACACTGTGATGCAGGGGTACATCATTACCTGTGGTGAAGTGTAACAGTGTTTATCGGCTTTGGCATTTTCACACTTATCATATGGAAATGTGGTGCGTTTTATTAATTGAATTAACAGAATTCCCATGGTCCTTTCTCAATACGCTTTAATGTGCATGCACATATCACTCATCATCATCATCATCCAGTGTTAGCTGCTTGGCAAAACATCATAGACAAAACAAACAGCAGTCACTATATTCAGTGGAATAATGGGGAAACTGCTACTTGACTTGATATTGGAGTAATCAATTTAAATTCAGCTGAAAGAAACCTTAAGTCCCTGTAGTGCTTGAAACAACTAGCAGATATGGACTGCAAACCATGAAGATAAATGTATCTGATCTGCACAAAAAAAAATCTTAATTTCACAATGAAGCTTTGTAATATAAACATAGCTTTAATTTTTTTTAAAGTGGATCATCCACTACTACCTCACCACTGTTTCAAAAGCAACCACAGAATAATAAGCCAAAACTATACTTTCATTTAAAAGAAGTCGCACAAAAAAGACCACTTCAATCTAAAGAACTGTTAGAATTAAGATAAAACTTATCTGTGTCCTGTTCAACACTCAGATACTCACTTCTGAAAGGTTTTCTGTCTGATCCCTGTGTGAGCAACCTGTGAAACAGAAAGTCATGGGTCCAAAACCAGCACCCCAGAGCATTGTTTTGTGATTTAATTTATAAGGGCAAAGCAAATAATGTTCTTATTCATAAAATTTTAAAGGTCCACTATGTAGGATTTTGAGGGTATGTATTAGCATAAATGGACTATATATTCCATAATAAACTTGATGAAATTCATAAGTATGTCCTCATTAGTGTATAATTAGCTGTAACTCTGAATTGTTGTGTTTCCGAAAGTTTAGTATGAGCCCTTTATATCTACACAGGGAGCGGGTCCACCTCTACGGAGCCGCCATGTTGCACCGCTACAGTAGCCCAGAACGGACGAACCTCTAGATAGTGCCTTCCATGTTTCATGTTTCTACAAGCGGCAGCGTGAATCCAGAAGGAAGCACCGGAAGCACAATAAAAAAGAAGAAAGGAAGACGAGGAAGAAGAAAGAAGAGGAATCAGTGTTTGCTGGAGCTGGAGAACAAGTTTGAGAAGCCAAATCTTAAAAAACAGAGGATGATACTTATTATTTAGCACCAAAAAAGCAAGAGAGTGTGAAAGTAAGTAAGTAAGTAAGTAAGTAAGGTAGGTGGAAGTACTATACGGGCTCCTGACAGCCACCGTATGCTCTGATACACGCTTGGAAAGGGAGGGGTAAGAGAGGGGGGTCAGGGGGCTGAATCACATACAGTACATCCTCTTAGTTCGAGTTAAACTGTCAAGCAAGCTAGCAACATATTGAAATGTCTCAGCATTGTCAAGACAGTTGTGGTTTGAGCAGAATATCATAAATGACACCATGACGAGGTAATACAGGACTAGTTCGATCATTTTCTAGCTATATCATTAATTAATGAATAGCTTGCGGTCTTTGTCTCGCCTCTCACAGTTTATTAAGCTTTTTTACTGCCCTTTTTTCCCTTAGGTAATGTATGTTGCATAAATCTACTTGACTAGTGTTTAGCAGAGGGCTCTCTCACCTTGTTATATTTTATCTACTGTTTATCATGCAGATTTTGTAGCACCCATGGCAACCCTGAAACCACAGAGCGCTCCCACATAACAAATCCCAGTTTAACTCCTGATCACACACACAGCTCAGCTTTAAAGGAGACACTGTGTGTTAATCTTCATAATTAGCTTGTGAGCTTCAAGCTAGATTCATAAAGAAATTATAAATAAATCAAATCAAACAAATTAGCACCAAAATACATCAGAGATATCTCAGCATAAACATATTTCACGTGTTTCAGTGTGGAGTTTTTATTTTTAATATCAAACACAAATAGAACTTTTTTTTAATCAAAAACAGTTTGTTTTTTATTATAAGGCTCTATCTAGCTGTATTATTATTATTATTATTATTATTATTATTATTATTATTATTATGCAATCTCCTAATCTTATTAAACAACTAATAAATGTAACTAGTAAACTAATAAAGACAAGACGGATAAATAAAGATAAATAATAATAATAATAATAATAATAATAAAGATAAGACGGCTTCCCCTAAAATGTCATTAAAATGCTGCAGTCCAATGTTTCTACATTCAGTGTAGAAATGTGTCTGTTATTCATCACTCTTTTGTGAAAGACAATATTTTATTGAATCATATTATCTAATAGTCCGCTCCAGTCTCGTGCAGTTTATTAATTTAACGCAGGCTGTTTTCGGTAGACAGCACAGCCTGAATGAAAATGTCCGTAAAAGCCACTAATAGACTCATGCCATCATTCAATAGCCGTCTGTGGCGGATTCGAGTACACTGTGTTCTAATGGGAGGAAAGACGGATGTTCGTCGGACAGCGGGACTTTGTCATTTTGAGCCACGCCCAAACTCTGAATATATTTACATAATATATAGGTCTAGCTAGCTGTCACTACCTTCTGTGAAATTTTGCTAGCAGGTTTAGCAGATTTGATTTTCTTTTAGCATGACTTAGACAGACACTGATAATTACTCAGCGATTCCCAGAAAACAGGAAGCCAGATCAATAGATAAAACAGAACACACATACACGCACTATAAATTTCAATAACACACACCTGAGCTTCCCATTATTTTCAAACCACCAGCTTGCGGCTCATGATCGTTTCTGCCTTTCAGTCTTTTTTATTCCTCTGAATGTATTCTCTAACGTCAATGATACAAGGCTGACAAAAACCATCTTAGTAACCGAATTCACAGTGTCCTAGGAGGACAAGCTAGCTATCTCTCTCTCTCAGCACCTTAAGAAAGCCAAGCACCAGGTTTTGATCAATGAGGCTCTTGTCAAAGGATGGCAAGCAATCTTATTCCCCATTGAAGTCGGCTGCGGCGGTTTCCCAGCAACATCAGCGTGCTATTTCTTACAGAAGATGGGTTTGGAACCTAAACAACGGAAGAAAGCCTCCGAGGAGATAGACATGGCAGCTGAGATGGTTGTGGTTGATGAGAACCCTCAGTTTGAACCCTGCTGCAGGTGAAGGGTAATTTAGTCCTTGCTGCCCCACTCAGGTGAGGTGTACAGAGTAAAGGGCAAAATACTTCTGACCCTGAGATACCTGTTGAAGATGCAGAAGGGCACCAGACAGCGTGAATGCTCGGACCACTTGCCAACAAGGAACCCATCGAGAGGAGGAACTTGCGACACCATATCTGAAGTAGCTTGCAGTTTCTGCTTGCATTTCTAATGTTTATTTCACCTGATCTTTTCCCTTTTTATGATCTGAACTTGCTCCAAAACAGCACCTTGGACTTTTCATTGTAAAGCCATATTAAAAATACACGTTTCTGTCCAAGCACTTACATACGCTAGCTGACCTTCGGTTCCACTGGAACCTTCAGCTGATTGTGTGAGTAATGTTGCTAATGTCTGATGTAAGACAAAACATTAGCTTTCTAATATGCAGGAGGCGGAAAGTTTTTGTAGCAACCAGATCCTCAGGCTTTAACTCTGTTCCTGTCTGTCCGATTGAATGTGAATAGATGTGGATGTTGATTGGTCGAGGCTCCGGAGATACAAGAAGACTATATCTTTTAAATAACTCGGTTTCAAGATCTTATCAAAATAAAGCCTGATAAAGGCTTCAAGCAGCAATTAGCAGCAATGTCTGAGACAGATTAGCGTCTTTAACCCAGTTTATCAGCTATCTTCAGTTTTAAATGCTTCAAATTAAAAACAGCATGATAATAATCTGCAAATTATTGAACGTGAGACACATCCAGGCATTTCCCAGGCCACGGTCCAACCTGTACAGGTAAACTAGGAGCTAGCTGAGTAAACTAGGTAGATCTTTAAATGTTTTACTGAATGAAAGCTTGGTATTAAACTTAAAATGTCATGTTAATGTTCAGTAACTATTTCCTGTTGTTTTAAATATATCTATGTGCTGCTAAAGTCTATAGGAAACTCTCAGGTAGTGTGTCTGCGATAGCTAGCTAGCTATGTAGCTAGAAACGTATAAATTAACATGAATAAGCTAGCTAGTTAAGAAACGTAGCAAGGAACTGAAAGCTCAACAGCTAATGTTATGTTTCATTATATAGTGTTGATACTGGAAGTGGTGTTCAGTTCACTCGGTTAGTTCCTCAGATGTAGGACATTTTTGGATTAAGTCGTGTCAATTGTAGACATTTCTAAAAAATAGTTTTTCAGCACTCAGACTACTTTTAATCAAGCCAGTGTGTTTAGTTTTGGAGTTCGGAGAACTTTCAGTTGTTGTTTCTTTATTACGCTGAACACTTTGCGGAAAAATAGGAACACCTCAGGAGATTACCGTACCCTGCAGTGAGGACGTTTATGTGCTTAAGTCATTCCCAACCAAATAGAATCTTTCATAAGGCATGAATTGTTTCATTCGGAATCAGCATGATGTGCGTTTTTGCATTTCTGTCCTGTAATTTTTGATATCTTTTTTTCCCTGGTTATTTAGCTACACGTATTCATAAATAAACAATAGCTTGCTGAATGAAAAAATAAAGCATCGCAATAAATATCTGTCCCGCTAACATGGCGGCACGGCGGCTCCATCCATTTCTCTCCCGCTGATTCGTATCCAAAGTTGAAACAATGTGTTGGACGTGATTGTTTTGCTCATTAGATAGCCTCCATTCTCACACTCACAGGAGAATGACGTCCATTAGCAGCACTGCACCATGGGATGTGAATTCATAAATCCCAGGCTGTCAGCCATCTCATGTACTGGCTTTCAAAACAAGGCTTGGTGAACACGACACAATGTACCACGACGATAATTAATATACGCGCTCATGCAAAATATCGTGACAGCACACGAAGCCGTTCATACGAGCCGTTTTAATCCAGAGCTAATTGAACATCTGCGCGCCCGAAATGTCAGTGTATGAATTTTTACCTTAAGTTCCACTCGCATCATGGTAGTAATTAGTAAACAGATTGCTCAAACGAAGGCGCCGATGTCATCTCATCTCTTCTCTGTTTCCTGTATAGCGTTCCCTTCTCGGTAATGAATCTCAGAAGGCATTTTAAAGAGCAAAAAATTTGTTTTCGTCCATCTGTTCATATTAAAGCACAATAAAACACCAAAACCACATAAACAAGTGAAATGGAATTTACACACACGTTCAGCAAGTACGAAATCAAAGGAAACCTTCCATGTTGTGCTCTTTTAGGAAACTAATCAGCGATAGATGGAGACGAGTGACTACTATTACCTTTGATACCTTTCCAATATCTCGAGATGTTTTATTCCTATTATACTGTAGAAATGTTTATTAAAGAGCCACACTTTTTTATCCATATCTAGTTACGTTTGCTGTTGAAGTTACTTACATTAGCAGCTATAAACTGTCAAAGCTGCTGTTATAAAAAATTAATCAACACCTTCTGATCAATCTGAATTCATTCAGAATTCAGCAGCACTGGAGGAAACTTCATTAAGGAAACTCGTTTGACATGGCGAAAAAATTGGAGGATTAATACAGTAGGGATGTATTTATCCTGTGTTATTAAGCTGTAACCCTTGTTATAAATTTGCAAGCATGCATGCTGATCTCATTCATAATAATTATCAAAGGTGTGAAGCTTTCTCTGGATTCTCAGGATTATTAGAGGGTCTGAGACCATGTCGCCTCACACATACAGATCTCAGAGTTCATGACATTTTTATTTATATTTTAGTTGCATCAGAGCGTACGGTGGCCGTCAGGTTCCCGTAGCGTACTTCCAAGTACTTACATTCACACTCTCTCGCTTTTTCTGTGATAAATAATAAGTATGATTCTCCATTTTACAAAATCTGGCTTCTCAAACTTGTTCTCCAGCTCCAGCAAACACTGATTCCTCTTCTTTCTTCTTCCTCGCCTTCCTTTCTTCTTCTTTGTTTGGAGTTCACATAGAGACAGAAATGCAATGAGGTAAATTTGATATGCAAATACGATCTCGGCTTTATTTTTCCAACTATTTTTTTCAATAGTATTTTTCATTGTATAGTATTGCGATTGTTTATTGTGTCATACATCGCCCTAATCATGATCATCATTCTCTAAATCCAGTTTTCTGTTTTCGTGTGTTTTTGGGTTCCGTGTGTTTAAGTGGAAAAAAAGAATAGTCAGGTCATATAAGGTATTTTTATTTTAAACTGTGCTAAACCCAGACGCCAGGAGCCCGAGGGCCAAACGCTGATCCCGCCGCGGCCGTGCCGGCTCAGTTATCCACTGCTGTCACCGTGATGGTGTGCTTAAATGTTTAATGCTCAGTAGTGACTCACATGTCCTTCTAAACTCTAATTACGGCTCAATGACTAAAGCAAGGCATTAAAGGTCTTTTTAGTGCTGTCCATCACTGTGTGCTTACAAAACAGGCTCCTAATTACTGATATTGATGAGCAGCAGTAGAGTAATAAAAATCAGTCACGAGTATCATCTTTTTTATTCCTAAAGGTTGTATGCGTAGCAGCCTTGATTAGGAATTTAAAAGGGGACGTTGTTTTTTTTTTATCCGTTTTGTCCTTAACAGAGAAGTCCTTGTTTAGGGCTAAAACTCAAACTGGGAAAAGTCATGGAATGAAATAAATAAACAAATTAATTAATTAATTATAGATAGATAGATAGATAGATAGATAGATAGGAATTTTAAAAAAGTACCTAAAAAAATTACAAAAATAAATAGAGATAAATAAATATAAATCCATGGATAAATATAAATAGAACAAAAATTAAAAGTAAATAAATTAAAAGTAAATACATTGAACTAATAAACTAACCCAAACTAATAAATAACTAGATAAAACACACAAACAAATAAATACTTAAATAAGATAGAAATATAGATAGATAGATAGATAGATAGGAATTTGAAAAAATATTTACATTACAAAATTACAAAAACTATTATGGAGATAAATGAATATACATACGTGGGATAAATAGAAAGAAAGGTAAATAAATAAATAAATTAAAAGTAAATACATTGAAAATAAAACCCAAACTAATAAATAACTAGATAAAACACACAAACAAATAAATACTTAAATAACATAGATAGATAGATAGATAGGAATTTGAAAAAAATATTTACATTACAAAATTACAAAAATTATTATGGAGATAAATGAATATACATACATGGAATAAATAGAAAGAAAGGTAAAAGTAAATAAATAAATAAATAAAAAGTAAATATATTGAAAATAAAACCCATACAAATAAATAAATATTTAAATAAATAAAATACAAATGTATGTGTTCCACGTGTCTTTCATTTTGCATGATTTGCTTCTTAGAAACCCCGAGAAACAAATGATCTTTTTTTTCTATAAGCATGCGTAATTGCTAAAGCTTTTTGAAAGTAGCCGATTGTGTAAAGATTTACTGTCTCCCCACATGACCTCTCCATCCTCTCTAACCTGAAACGTGAGTCAGTAAATCATCTGAAAGCTCGAACCGTCCTCCTGACGTGACTAATGATGCTGCGACACTGCACGCCTTCGAGCTCCTCGCTAAACACCGCTTATAAACCTCTTACTGAATTATAAGGGTTTTTATTTACTTATACAGTCTCAGTCGCAAGGTCAGGTCAGGAACAGCGTGAGAGAGGTGCTACTTTATTGTAAACATTTCATTTTAGTTAATATGAGAGTCTATTTTTAAAGACATCTTGACTTTAATGTAAAAATGAGGACGTGTGTGAACTGATACACCTCAGTCACTCCAGTCAACATGTTTACAGAGCATCCAGTCTCTTATAAGAGAAACTATTAAAAAAGAGCTCCTCTAAGGTCAGGTGTTCAGCGCTCAAGTACTGAACGTTGTGTCCAGAACGACCTTGGAGCTGAAGAGAAGCTACAGAAGTTCAGGACGTAAGCAATTTGTTTCCTGGATTTTTTTTTATATGTACATTTAAATATTATATGTAATATTTTCAAGGATACTGGTGAGTTGATACAGCGCAGGGTCGTGGTCAAGGCTAAGCTTTATAGTTTTTTTTGATTTAAGAAGAAATGCATTTTCTTTTTCTTTTATTGAGGCTCCAATATACAAATCATCAATCAGTCCATTTGACTGATTGATGATTTGTATATTGGAGCCTCAGTTCAGTTTAATATCAGTCTACTTGGCTAATTACTCAGGGAGTAAATATTCTATCTTGTAGTGATTCGAATAAAAGTTAGCAAGATTATCACTCAAGAAACTCACTGAAACTGAGGCTTTGGTATTAACGTGGTAACGTGATAACGTTTGTTTATTATATTAGGTATTAGATGTTCACATTCGTATATTGGTGAAGATTTACGCACATCAGTATCTACAACTCAGACATAATTACAAACTATTCAGAAATTGTGCAAGAGTTACGCACAAGGGGCGGAGTTTCACACTGTCTGACGTTACTACGATATGTCATGCTGTAATTTTTCACTTGTTAATTAATAAAATGCTATTAATTAACTAATAGTTCCGTCCCTGTAAAGTGTACAAAACGTTCTGAGAGCCAGCTCTTCATCGGCATTGTTCATCCCGTGTAGTGGGTTTTCATGATTGTCATTATGACGTGAGCTGGAAGTGAAGCAGTTGAGCGCTCAGTCAGCTAATCCTCCAAACCGTCAGCTTTCTTTACATTAACACAAACACTGGCATTATTTTATTCATTTGACAATTCAAAATACTGAATTACAAGCGTTATAAAATAAAAAAATATCACATGCACACATTGCAATTCCATTCAGTTAAAATCCTTTTATCCTTGTGAGGACATTTGGTCCCCATAAGGTTATAAATACATGGCGCACATGCACACACACACACACACACACACACACACACACACACACACACACAGGTGCAGAGTATGATCCTAACCTCAAACCAGGTGAAGGCCCGCTTCAGGCTGCGTTTCAAGTTGCTTGTTTGCCTGTTTGTTCATTTGTTTTGCTTGTTTTATTTTATTTTGTTTTTAGTTTTTGAAAGTGTGCTGAAAAGCTGCTGGGAAATAAAAATGAGTCCCGGATCTCTGCTAAAATTCTTCCGGAATCTTCCTCCACACCCAAACACCAGGTTCTACATCGTACACAGTCATCGTATCGCACAACCAGAAGCGTTTTACTCTCCTTTGAACTCTCTGTTCTCTCTGAATATTCATAACCAGACGTAATTCTTACCGTTATTCACGTACACATTTATCCCATTGATCACACAAACCATCTGATTGTATTGTGCGTTTAAGGGGAATAAATAGGCGATAAGCAGCACTTGAAACTGATCCGCGAGCTTGTCAGTAGTCAATACTCTGAGGAGAGAATCTGACAGGAGGTTTAATTACATGACAACACACACACACATTAGTATGTACAGAAGGAATCTTTGTTTTTTTCCAGCTAATTGGAAATATTAATAATGATTCATAATTAAAGATGCAGCAGAGACATGTCCCACTGATTGCATCTTAAATAGTCAATTAAACTGAAAGAAGGATTTTTTTTTCTACTCTTCTCTCATATTATCCCTCTCACGTAATGATATAATTACATGACTCACTTTGTAGACCCCCATTAAAAGGTTTGCGAGCTGTGATTTGATTACATATGATGACTTATTTCCTTCTGAAACAGAAAGTCAGACTGACGGCATGTTGAAGTCGAAGCTCTTGACAATCTGAAAAAAAAAAACTTAGCTTAGTCGACTAGGTAACGATGCAGAACAGCAGAGTTTAATGAATTTGGAGGATGATATTTTAGACGATGACGTGGTGTGTGTGTTGGCGTACGTGTAAAAACGACCATTTATTCTCAACCAAGCCATGGCAGATCATGATGACTGCTAATGAGCTGCTTCTGTACAGTGAGACACGCCCCCAGGGGCGGGGCATATGCCTTCTAGAGAGCTTTTATTATTATTGGATGAAAACAAGACAAATAAAGGATTTTTTTTTGCTTTCATGGACATGATGAACCATGGAATTAAAACAAGAAGACTTTATTTAGAATTTTTTGTACATATAGTATATGTATGCATAGCTAATTTAGACATTCCATCATACATCCTTGCTTTGATCCTGAGCTCAGGTTCCTGTCTGTATGGAGTTTCACATGCTCTCTCCATGCCCATGAGGGTTTCATCCAGTTTCTCCGCTTTCCTAAATGTAAATGGATAGATCACTCGAAACTGCTCCTAGGTGTGAACCAGTGTGTGTTGTTTTGCGCTCCATTCAGGGTGTATTCCCAACTCATTCCCGGGATGGCCGCCAGATCTTCCATGACCGTGACCAGGACAAAGCTTTTACTGAAGATGAATAAATAAACAATTTTTGAAGACAATCAAACAAAACAAATTATTTTATGGAAAGACTTTACAGGTAAAAATACAGGAACTGTATGGAAAAAATGTACGGTTCACCTATGGCTGCCACATGCCAACCTTATTTACATCAGATACAGTTAAGTCTCATACATGTTGAAGGCGTTTCTCAAAACACATCAGCAAGGAAAAGGTTTGAACCCACGAACAGCATTAATGTTTCTTGAATCTTCTTCTTGCCTCTTAGTTCTGCTAACTTGGCACTGATTGGAGACCCAAAGGCTGAAGGTACCACGTGAAGCCACTTTGTTAATGTTTATCCTATGAGATAAATGAAGAAAATGCTAAATATTTCTCTTGCTAACGGAGGTTAAATTGGGCCGGAGCCAAGCTCCGCCTCCTCACAGCCAAATCGCACGTCGACTGAGCTCAGCTCCGCCCCTTCAATATCATATCATCGTATCACACTTGTATTTTTTAATCTCCCAGTACATGTAACAGCATATGGGTTTTGATGGCTAATTCCTAGACTGCAAATATAGCTATTTGAAGCGAATTCTACACATAAGCAATGTTAACAATGAGCTTTATGATTACTGGTATCCAGTGGTGGCTGATGGTTATTAAATACAGCAAGCACAACTTCATGAACATCCATATTATGGATTATCTATATTATAGACATTAGCATTGTCTGCCATTTCATAGCAAAAAGCAGCTAAGCTGCTAGCTAAAGAAGGAAATAACAGCAAGCTAGCTATGCTTGCTAAGTCATCTGATTTGCTAAAATACAAGACTGATGAAGAATATAGACACTTGGTTAAACGTTTCATTGCTGCATCCTAATTAAATGCTAGAGGAAGCCGAGCTTCTCCTGTAGTCCTACAGCAATCGCCACTGCTGGCATCAGTCACACACACACACACACACTCTCACACACACACACACTCTCACACACACACACGCACATCTAACAGAGTCTAATGGCATGAATAGCACTCCAACATTCAGTCAAAATCACTTTGCACAGTGATAAGTTTTCAGAAGTTCAGCTCGGAGTTAGCTAACATTTTATGTGTATTCACTAAGCTATCTTTTAAGCAGCATTAGCTGTGTGTTGCCTTGATGAACCAGCCATAATATACGTGGCTGTTTTTAGCTTCTCAGCTAACTTTAAACTCAGCAGATCATGTATTATTCCAAGAGCCATGTAGAGAGACAGTACTTAATGTATGAGTATGTGTAGGAGTATATTCACTGTATGCTGAATGTATAAGTGGAAGATATCCGAGTAGATAATTGACAGCTTTTTAGTTAACTAAGCTAATTGCGTTCGTTCGTTCATTCAGAGGCTGAATAAACACCGAGGTGGGATTTGACAGTGAAGAGGACGCTAGAAGATGCTGAAGAGGAATGAAGACAAGACTAAAGCATGAAGTCATGTGTAAAATAAGTCATTTTTCATCATCAAAAACATGTTTAACTAATGCTAGCGTGTTCTCTCTGTCCGTTACCTGTGCTCCATTACACATCAGCTCTAACTGCATATTTTAGCATAAACTAAACATAGATGCTTTGACCATTGACAGTCATATGTAAAGAAGGGCTTTACTTTTTACTAAAGCCAGTTTACCCACTGTTTGTCAGGAAGTGAAGACGCTATACATCGAAGAAGACAAATGAACAGCAGCGTACCCACAGTGCAGTATCGTAACATGGACCAAAGGCACGGCTCCACAAAGACAGACTCAGGCTGCACAAAGCTGAGAAATACGCGGTGATGTCCTCCTGGCGCTGTATCCAAGTCTGTATCCAAACACTCTTAACTTCCTTTATTAGCTCTGGTAGCGCTAAGGACATACAAATGGGATATATTGACTAAGCAATCCCTTCTAACTTTAACTACACCTTCCCTCTATGTATAAATGGCCATGCAAGCTAATGAATTCAATGTTAATGGGTAGAATGATGAGTTTACCTTACAAAGCCCAGAAATAACCAAATGCTCCACAGGTTGGAAAACCATAACTGACTACAATCATAATACGTGCCTCTCAAGAGCATAGATTTTACATTGTCACTGTCATTCCTCAGTTGCACATTTCCGTCCCCCATTTCTTTAAGCTTTTTTTAAATGTTTTTCAAGGTTGCTGCCTGAGTGATATTCATCAAGAAACATCCAGGCTCTTTGTTTCTTTAACTTACCATCCTTTCTTTAGAATATGTGAAGGACAAGGAAAAGCAAATCAATGATTTGTTGAGTTGATGTTTCCTTGAACGTTTATAACCGTCTCCTGTATTTGTAAGGTCTGAAGAGGTCTTTGTTGGGATTAGTCCAACAACATTAAAACTGCAAACATTTCAAAAGCAAACATGTTAAAAAAAGTATTTCTTATGTCACTTATATCACAGCATGAAGTCCAATCAATGACAGTGATACACAAACAGCTCTAAACAGTGAAGGTTCAATGTCAGTCAGAACGTTCTGAGGTCATCAGATGAACGCGCCTTACAGAAACGAAAACGTTTTTAATTTGGTGTACCTTATTATTCCATTGTGTATGTTTTTGTGCACTGAAAGATTAGAATGCTTCCATGACAACAAGCTTCATATTGCATATCCAGGACCTGTTAATGCAAAAGCTATTATATACTTACTGCTCAGACTTGATGGAGGCACTGTATCCTCGGCAGCCATGGGTTTTTTTTTGCCTTTCTGCCACTCAACAGCAACTGTGTAGTCAGTAAACCTCATCCTCATCCATCTTAATGCCATTATACTTCTGTTTTGACTTTACTATAACTACCAGCATCGTTCCCATTATTCCCCTGCAAACTTCCTCATCATACCTGGGAAGTTAAATATATTGTGAACAGGGTGGCTTTAGGGACCTCATGATTTTATTATTTAACGCTGTTTCAGATTTAAAAAAAAAAAAGACAGAAGTCCATATTTTGGTGTTTTCCAAGTCTGTGTTAGACACCTGTAGCGTAGGATGTATCAAAAACAAACAATATTCTGATATTAGTGACACATTGTGGTATCATTTAGTCCTGTAAGTTCAAATGCATAACTTCAGTGCACTAAATATTTCTAGTATAGTACTGTTTAGTGCGACTGTAACCATACCGGTGTCATGGTCATCATCTCGTCGACTATTTGCTTTTTAACTCTAATGCTAGCTCAGTTAAACAGGCCAAATGGTTGACATGTTTAATAAAACCTGCTAATGCTAATGTGTATCTGCGAAATACTAATAATACACAAAAGGAAAATAAATAAATCCAGTCAACAAGCTAACTTCATCCACAAAGCCAGCATTATGTCTTTTGAAAGTTGATACAGAGAATTTCTGGATAGACGGGCTCTGGCTGTTAGTAGTTGCTAGCAAAGAAACTCTTGCAAAAGTTGACTGGTCATAATTTTAAACTAACTTACTGCATTAATCAACCTTAATTAATCATTACAGAAAATGAAAGTTCTTTCTACCTTATTAACTTAGTCTGGTTTGTAGTCTAGTCATGAAATTAATGCAAAAGCAGCCTGGTAGCATTAGCACTGATCACATAGGTGTGCTGGTATAGTGTAGCCTGGTATTATTTGTAGAACAGCAGTGTCGCATTTTGTTGTGGTTTGTGCTGACATCCAAGTGCAACAAAAGTGATTTTGTGACAATAATCACCTTGGTGGTATTCACTTACTTTGGACACCCATGGGCAAAGACATAGATCGGTGCCTATACCCGGTAGCTGTGATTAAACTGTGCTGTCATTTTCACAATCTGTTGTCCGAAATTGTTCCGGAAATTCAAAAAATCTCCACATGGCTTGGAAACGACAACTTTGCAAAGCACCACTGATAATGTACAGTAGGTGTCTGTGACTAAAAATATTTATGTCATGTCCATCAGGTTTCTCCATCACTTTACTGGTGAAAATTAATTATCCAAAATGACGGCCAAATGAAAACATTTCCGTTTCCGCTTCCTTAGACAATAAATCAGACTTGCAAAGGAAAAAAGAGAGGTTCAGTTTCCACACCTGTAGATAATTTAAGGGGTTCTCAACACCTTGTCTCCTTTGAAATGAAATATACATTATCCACCTTCAAGCTCATTGTTCTGTTGTTTTCCTTCTCTTTCACACATTTTCTTTTGCCCTTTGTCTTATCTAGGATGATGTATCACACACACCAGACGGAGCGGAACGATCCACCTCCACACATATACAAATAGACATTTTCAGTGTAAATAACATCAAGCTATCAGTAGTAAAAATTCAATTTATTTTCTTTCACAAAAATCTTGTCCCCACTTTTAGGACAATATGCTATTCCAGCCAGAGATTACAAGACAGTCAGCATCCATGGAAGAACAAAGTTGGTGCAAAGTTTTGTTGAAATGTCCTTCAAGTGTCTGTCAGTATCCTATCCTAGGAACAGAAGAGTACTGCAGGGAATTCTGTTGTATTTTAGACATGAACTGATATATTCTCCTTTTTTAGGATATGTCACACCTTCCCGAAAGCAAATAACAGTCACCTGACTGAACACTGAGGCACAGCAGACTTCTTCCTTTGAAATGTACCAGCTCCCAATGAACCAACTCCCAATATTTGAATTTCCGTTTCGTAAAAAGTATTATCGTTCACATAAACTAGTTCCTGTTGTCCTCTCGTCCAGGACAATCTACCACTATGGACAGGGCAGTCGATCTCTGCAGAAATACAGGTAACCCTTTTCAAGTATTGTCAGTAGATTGCAGGAGAGTGCACCTTATCAGAAGAACAGGTAAATAACATTTTATTCCAAACTATAATTTGGGAATTTTGTATATGATTATGCATAACATTGTCCCTCTAACGTCTAGAGGTAACCCGACACTTCAGTAGTACTCAGATACTGAAATCAGCACACAGCATAATCCGTTGGTGTTGGGTTTAACAATATGGAAACCTACATTTGAACCTGACAAATTGGTTTCAGTACAATCGGACTTCGTATTTTGGTTCTCTCTCACTTGTCACAAAATTGCACTCAATCAAGCAATGCCTCTCCAGGTCCCTCAGGTGAGCATGTAGAGGGAACTTGTTGGCTGACCGTCCTCACATTTTTCCCTGAAACACAACATCACAGGTGCATTAATGGAGGACCTGCTTAAACTGTTAAGGTTGCATAGTCGGGATCCCGTTAGTACACCTCCAAGCAAGAATGTGTTAGAGAAGTCATTCCCTGATTTGCCAATTCACCCCAGAGTAGCATCATTATTGTGGAGTCTGCACGTCCTACCTTGGCCTTTCATTGTCAAAGGAACATGAGTTAAAATGTGACATTTGCTCATCAGCTAAAGCTGTGAGACACAGTTTAGAGATGGGTTCATTTTTTATCTGTATTCCACCGAGGGTGTGAATTGAAAGGTCTTGTGGAGAATCTAACAGTGAAAACCTTTACATTGGCCACAAAAGACATGGCGTAACTGATATAATGAGAGAATGTAAAAAAAAAGCAAAAACTTTTCCCTACCATGTTATTTTGAGGAAGTGCCTGTTTTTCATCCATCCATCCACTTGGTGTTTACTGCTTATCCATCAGGGAGGCTGGAGCGAATCCCAGCAGACCTCAAGTGAGAGGCGGGTGCATCCTGGACAGGTTGTTGATCTGTCCCAGGGCACACAGAGATAAATAACTACTCACACTCACAGGCAGTTTAGAGTAGCTAATCTGAATGTCTTTGGATTGTGGGAAGAAACTGAAGCTCCTGGAGGAAACCCACACAGGCCAGCAGAGTCGAACCCTGAACCTTCTTGCTGTGAGGCAACAGTGCTAACCACTGCCCCATCATACCACCACCTGTTTTTCAGTCATGTCGATTTAGCATCTGGGCCTTACTGTGCTCAGTGAATTAAATACCCCCAGAGGAGAGAGATAAGCGTGTCCTTCTATGTGGCTTGTGGTTTGGGTCATCTATTCCCCAGATGACTAGATATTTTCGACACTTTGTTGAAGTATGCAAAAGTCTTGCACAGTCTGGTTTGGATCCAATTGATCAGTCTGTCAAAACTTTAAAGGGCTATCCATTATGTGCAATGAAAGGATGTTTGTGGGTACTGTCTTCATCATCAAGGCATGGAATTAGGAAAAGGCAGTGGAACTGTGCGAGTTTATCCATGCTTAGAAGAGTTTACAGACAGCGTGTTGGCAAATAGCCACATTATGGTCTGATTCAAAAAGCTGCACTGGATCATGGTACATTGGTCTAAAAACTGCAAGAGTAGATGCAAATGTTTTATTGATAAACCTTGCATGCAGTTTTTCTCAAATCCTGCAATCAATTACAGAACAAAGCTCACGAGTGGCAGAACTGCCTTTTGATTATAGTGTGCCAGTTGTGAAGGGGATACTACCAAACACACATCTCTGCCACTGGGCTTTACTTGTATAGGGTGTTAGCATTTTGCTAGGCTCAGAAATTACCCAAGAGCATACTGACCATGCACATGAAGCTCTTGAGTTTTATGTTAGATCAGTTGGTTCTTTGTCTGGCAAAGATCAGATGACTTCAATTCATTCACGCCTGCATTTGACTAAATGTTCGGAGAATCTGTGTCCTCTCTGCACCCATTCTGCATTCAGGTTTGAGAGCTGTAACTACTACTTGTTCACGCAAGTCAAAAGTACTAATGCTCTGCCTCAACACATTTGCTGAAGAGTGGCATGATCCCGTGCAGTGTAACGCATAGCTAAGGGCCACTTATCAAAAGTCTCACCTGAAATGAAAGCCTTCTACACAGAAATTATCTCCATGAAACATAATGAAAGGGAAAGTGTGTTAGATATGACAGGGTGATTGCACTTGAAGGATTGAAATTCCTTGAGGATTTGAAAGAGCAGCTGACAGCAATGACATTTTGAGACCATGTATTTGCATAGCAACTACGAACAGTCAGGGCCTGTTATGTGTAAATAGAGCAAAACATATTGTTGTAAATATAGATAATATAGATGCCAGAACTATATTATCTATATTATAGATGCCAGTATGCTCTGATACACGGTTGGAGAGGAAGAGTTAAGAGAGGGGCATTCAGGGGGCTGAATCCTACAGAGTGGAGCTTTAAGAGCTATAGAAGATTAATGTGTCAGGATTTTCAATAATCATTGAATGAAAATCTAACCCAGTAGTCATCTGTGGGATTCGAAAAGAAAAACTTGTATAAATATGCAAAAGCATCTTGTACAAATACAATTTAATAAAAAATTCTGTAGTTAAAATTTGTGCTTGGGTGCTTAAAGTTCAAGAATTGTATTGCATTTGAGGTTGAAAGCGCATAAATATGAAGTCACATGATTGGCTCAATCCACTTAGCACAAGGTAAGGGCAAGTGAGTGAAGTATGGCTTTATACTGATTGGTAAAGAGCACTATATTTATACTTTAACCACATGTACCCAAAAGATATCAAGGACATTTATATGTAAATATTTATTTTCTTTATTGTCTATCACATAATTTAAAATTGTCTCATGTTAGGGGCTCACAAACAACACAGAAACATACATTAAGACCCAAATAAATCCGTAAATAAGTAAGAGCAGGTGTGCAAAGCGGCATTAAAACATGACAGTCTATTTAGTCTTGTTTCAAGAGGATATTGCAGTGGAAATGAAAGAGTTTTTGTAAATTCTCTTGTTGGCGACAGGTGAAACGGCTGACTGATGGGAGTAGCTGAAAGGAGTGGTGAAGGGGGTGTAAAGCGTCCTTACTGATGGGATTTGCCTTTCTTTTTACAGTATGACTATAGAGATCGGAGAGTTGGATTTGAACGGTTCCAGTGAATTTTGGTTGCGTGCTTGATGAGTTTTTTGTAGGCAACATGGCTTACGCATGGCTTAGTTTTCCCAGCAATCACCCTCTCCATGCATTTGCATCATTCATGTCTTTTTCCATGCCCTGGTAATGAAGCTAACATGAAGCTACCTCCACACCACCCAGCTGAGCCCCATAATTCCTTCACTACGTGGCCCTCGAGCCCATCTGGTCCAGGACCGTTTTTCGTGCATAGCTTGGAGAGGATGGAAATGACCTTCTGCTCCTCCACACAGATCGGTGCAGAGGCATGGTTGGTGTTGGTCAGAGTCCAGACCTCCTCCTGTTGAACCTGAAGTAAAAGTTGTTCAGCTGCTCTGTGATGGAGGTGGGGTCTGGGCTCTGTATCTGGCCTGGTTTCTGAGTTCTGCGCATCATGGATTTAAGACCCTGCCTCAGCTCCCTCATATCTCCCCTGGTGAACCTCTCCTCCATCTTATTTTTGTGTCAGAGCTTGGCCAGCTTGGTTTTGTGCTTCAGCTTCCTTTTCAGGTCACTGACACGTTTTTTTTGTCTCCTTGTATAAATGCCATTTTTTCAGGTTAAGACAGTGTTTCAGCTCTCCGGTAACCCAGGGCTTGTTATTGTGATAGAGTCTGACCTGTTTAGTTGGAATGACACTGCCAGCACAGAATGACATGTATGAGCAGATGGAGTCATTAAGTATTTTCAGGTCACCCTCACTTGTCTGAAAGAACATCTCCCAGTCGGTGAGCTCAGAACAACCCTCAGCATTTCCACAGAGTTGTTATTCCAAACCTGGATGGTTTTTGAGTGGATCATATGTGTTTTCACGTGAGATTTTTGGTGCATTCTCCTAATAATAAGATTACATAATATGTATGAAATTTGAAAAACATCTGAAAAACCAATGAGAGTGCAGGGCATGAAGACATACACACTGGAAGTATTTCCAAAACATAAGTCCAGTGTTCTGGATCAGTGTTGTTGCGGCTGTCTGCAATCTGCGAGCACGTTATCAGGGCCAGGAACATAGGCAAGAGGCACAGTCAAATTGTGTGTGAGGTAGATAGTGATGTGAGCACAAAATGACACTTATAATTGTGTAATGTAAATTTTGTAAAAACAATATAAAGTTGGCTGCCTATCCGTCATTTATGGCTAAGCAAAGTCTTTCGGCAGTTGATTTTCCGGTTTTTCAAACTCTAATCGTGTACAAAAATATAAATTAAACAAATAGCAAACAAATGCAACAGGACAACAAAACAGAGTCTCAAAGCATGAGCTGCACAAACAAAGGGGCATCCTGCCTTAAATTTACATTATATTAATTTATGTGGTTTTAGTTGAATGTAGGACATATATGATGGACAATACATTAATATTTAATACATTAATATTTTAATACATTAAATTTGTGGTTTTAGCCGCATATATGGTCCTTACAATATTCTGTTGGAACGCATGAGAATGTTTTTCACACAATGTTTCCTTCTGGGTTGGACTATTATTATTTTCAAATTTTTTAATCTACCTTATCTATAACATGTCGTCTATTAAACTTAAAAAAAACCCCAAAGAAACATGTTTTTCATTGCATTTGTTCTCGCAACCCATACATTTTCTACTTTTTGATCAGAGGAGAAATCCAGAGGAGGGAATGTTGGCAGCCGCTCCTCGCTGTGATTACTGTGTGAACTGCGGTGTTTCATCAACATCAGCCTTTTATTCTGTTTCTTTTTGCTTGTTTCCTCCAATCTGTTTCCTTTCCAAGCTGGACACCTTGGATTGCAATATTTTTGATTTCCATTCCACTGTGAAAATTTAAACCATCATTTTTTCCTTCTCAGCCTCCTGGTTCCCCCTGAACTGAGGCACATCAAAGCAGCAGGTTGTGTTTTTAGGGACACGGCAGTAAGTCTTCCCTCACAGTCAACAAATTAGCCCCTATGGATCACAGAAAGAAGGACTCAAAGTCTCTCCAGGAAGTACAGTCCCAATTTAGTCTCTATTAACCGTCTCCTGAACACAGAACAGCACAGGGAACTGAAGCCACAATGTAGCAGCGCAATAACTTTTTTCACTACAAAAAAACAACCAAATGAAAAAAACCCAAACCTCCTACTGTGACATTTTTAATAATGACACTTAAACGGTGTGCTTGCCTCTCCGTTCGTTTAATGAGGTCACACAGGATGAAACAGTGCATTATCAGAGGAATGAAGTCATCCACCTGTGCCTTCCAGCAGCCTTATTGAAACTGTTTATCCACATTTAAGTCCCAAATTGTTAACAGCTGTCTACAATCTGGCTTTTGCTTAAAACTGCCATCTGTAGGCTTTTTTTTTTTTCAGAAAGCACACATTACACCCAAGCATTTGGTGCAATGCCAGTACAGGCTAATCTTTTGCCTAAAGTTTTGGAGAAAGCTGAAGGATCACCTCATCTCAAGTTATCAATGACCTGCTGATTGTAGCTGACAATTATTTCTTTCTACAAGTGGTATAAGTGGTCACTTAGGACCCTCCAGTCCACCAGGGGGCACCGTGATCTTAGATGAGCTAAGATATGTGGAAGTGTACACTATATTATCATTTAGCGAAAAGGTTTATGTGTCAGGCAGTCATGGGGACTGTGGTGCAAGATGAATATAAACTGCAATTTACGTTAATAAATTAGGTAATCTGCTGTAAATCAGGAAGAAGCAGCAACCGTGAAGCAAACTGTACATACATATGAAAATGCAAAAAGAAAAAATTGCTTTCGCTGCTTTTCACTTTTTTGCTTCTGACTGTTGATGTCATAGAAACGGAAAGATTTAGTAGCTAGCTAGCTAGTATTTAGAGTAATAAGTGTTAGGCTAGCACATGTAAAGTTGCTAACTTGTTACTACTAGTTATTACAACACAAGCCTGGTGACCTTAAAGCTAGTCGTTGCTCAGGTGGTCGAAATACCACAGACGTTTCATTCTTTTCAGAACTATAGCAACTCACAATCAATTTCATCTTTCATCATACCGAGTAGCCTACTGATGTAACGGCCATTTGTAAGGGGCTTGATGGAAAGATTTTGGGACGCCATCAGCGCTGTTTCGTCTCATTCTTTAGCATGTGCGCAAGTTTATTTTGAATTGTCACACTGTTCAAAATGTATGTCTGTAGGCCAGAAAAGAAAGAAAAAAAAAGCAGATGATGGAAAAGAGGACACAGAACTTGGGTAGTGCAGATAATCTAATAACCAAATAATCATTTTGCATCGTTTTGGTAAGCAAGCAGCTAGCTAGGGGTTGCTGCTCTGTTTGCTAGGTTAGCTAGCTTTTATGGGAGAATTAATCATTTTGCTCAAATTTTCTTCATATTTTGTGCATAAAGGCAACACTTTATCAAAGCTGTTCTTTTGAAGCTTACATGACGTAGCAGTGCTTTATATAATTGGGAAATTCGATGTAATGCTACGACTAGCATGCAGAATACAACGCTAAGCTTATCCTATAGTTGGTTCATCGTGTATAAAGGTATTTGGATAACATAATGGCATAAAATTATGAAAAAACACCAGGACGGCCTTGGAATAGCCTTGGATGCTGATGTCATTCAATCTGTATGACATTCAATCACCACAATAATTACCACTTGCCTTGAAGAGATAAGGGTCTGGATGGAAAATATTTCTCCTCTTAAACAGCTCCAAATCGGGGGACATTTTATTTTAACGGTCCCCATCACCCACTTAACCTTTTCTGGCTAGAATATACCTCTTCTTGAATCAGTCATATCTGGGTGTGAGATTTGATTCCCAATTAACCGTCAATGCCCAGATCAAGCATTCTACCTGAAAGAACATCTCCAAACTCCGCCCCATCTTAAACTGGCTAGATGCGGAAAAACTCGTCCATGCCTTTGTTTCCTCAAGGTTAGATTACTGCAGTGCGCTCCTTCCTTATCAGGATTCCTGTCAAGATTCTCCACAAGATTCTCGACTGGTGCCAGGATCCTGATGAGGGATGAACACGTCTTTCCCGTTCACCGCATTCTGCATTGGTTACCAATTCCCTATAGGATGTGTTCTCCAGTTTGTGACTGGAGGGTGGAGTCGGAGGAAGGAGTGGTGAGAATGAGTCAGCTTTGACAGAGAGACGAGAGCTACACAGCGAGAGACAAGCTGAAATGTGTGTGAATTGTGTGTGTCTCTATGTGAGAATGTGACTTAGAAGGCGCGAAAAAACATTTGAGGAAGGTAGAATGGAAAATAACGAGCTGTTTAAGTTGCCCCAAGCCTTCCTCCTGAATCCTCATTGTCCTCACAACCCACAAGAACCTCATAATGTGATTTAAACTCCTTCACGTGACCCTGGGAACACGCTCCGCCTGATCTCACAGAACTGCGTGTTCTCCACGAGCTCCACCCACTGCTTACCATCCCGTGGTAACCTCCTACACGGACCAAACTTTGCACCGTGGAGGATCTTCTGCTCAGCATCACTGATCACTTGTGGATCAGTCTTCAAGATATTTTGAAAATGTTTCTTTTTAAAAATGGCTTACTTTATGGTTAACATTTTAGAACCTATTGCGTTGTTTTGTATTTTTGCAGTATGTAAGCAAATGAATTCTTATTATTATGCCTCTTTTAGTATTTTAGTACAGTTTATTTGCTTTTAAAATACTTTTGTCTTATGTAACATTTTAATTTGTAGCACTTTGTGTGCAGTACAAATTAAAAGTATTAAAGAAAGCTTAAGCTCCGCCAACTTCACAATCATGTCATTTCATATATCCTTAAATAAAGCTTTATTTCCCTCATCAGAGTAAAGGACTTTAATTTCTAAATGCTCTGTATTCATGGGATTTTAAGTCGTACTTGCTACAATATAACAGGAATTTCTGATAAATGTTGCTTATTGTTTGATTTATGATAGAGTTTTATATTGAAAAAATGATTAAATGAAAGAAATCCAATATTCTCTTCACAGTAAAATTAACACAATAGTTCTGACAAAATCAAGACTAGATTTTTGGTTTAATTAAGTATGCAAATGTATGCATATTTAAACAGACAAAGCCTCATTTGCATAAATAAATGCAATTTCCTTTATTCCAAAATTTCCAAAACATAAAAATACTACATATTATTTGCAAAATATATTTTATTATATACTTTGAAATATTTTAACAAAACTATTTACCTCCAATGTCTTGATTTAAAATTTGATTTAATTTAATTTTCTAAATATTTGGAGTGCAGCAACAAACCAGACAAACATTTTTCTAATAAGAACTGGAATGGTGTTCACAATAACATCATGTAACAAGATATTTTAAAAGACGAAAGATATTATATCCAGATGTCATCAGATGCATTAAATTCCAATTTGCTATAATACAAAGTAATGTTATGGGGGGGGGGTTAGTTGATTTTATTTATTTATTCATTTTTTGAGTGCACTGCATGTATCACGGATGAATAATGCAAATATTTTTATATAACACCTCTTCCACCCGGGAGCAACCACCTCCACACAGACGCCGACCATGGAGAACTTGGAATACAAGAGTATTATCATCAGCTACACATTAAAAGAACGTTAAAAGCCAGAACTTTGCAGCGTTAGTGTGCATTCTCAAACAAAGTGCAAATCACCGTCTCTCTCTCCAGATAGCACTCAGCTTAATCATCAGGGAGGAAAAATATTTCAGCAGATGCACTTCTTTACTGTACTTAGGTACTAATTTGACAGATTTGTATTTTACTCAAGAATTACTGAAATTGAATAATTGTACTCTTACTCAAGTAAAAGTAAAAGTTTACTTTTAACTCCTTCCTGTTTCATTTCAACCAACAAAGTTCTCCTTACAATTCTCAAACGCCATGAGATTTATATATATATATATATATATATATATATATACACTACCGGTCAAAAGTTTGGACACCCCTACTCTTTTTCATAGGTTTTTCTTTATTTTTTTT
>JAQMYM010011659.1:0-24543 GCA_030014255.1 Parauchenoglanis ngamensis | reverse complement strand
TCTCTCTCTCGCTCTCTGCCTGTCTGTGTCTCTCTCTCTCGCTCTCTGCCTGTCTGTGTCTCTCTCTCTCGCTCTCTCGCTTGGTCTCTGTCTCTCTCGCTCGCTCTCTCGCTCGGTCTCTGTCTCTCTCGCTCGCTCTCTCGCTCGGTCGCGGTCTCGGTCTCTCTTTGTCGCTCTCGCTCTCTGTCTGTCTCTCTCGCTCTCCATCGCTCTCTCTCGTGCTCGCTCGCCGTCTCTGTCGCTCTCGGTCTCTCTTTGTCGCTCTCCCTCTCTGTCTCTCTCTCTCTGTCGCTCTCGCTCGCTCGGTCTCTGTCTCTGTGTGTGTGGAGGACATGTCGAAAACAGCACTGCTCCTACAGGATCCCTACACTTGGATTTTGTCAGGCATCATTTAATACATTTACTAATCACAATAAAACCTCAGACACATGAATGTTGAAAATGCTGATTTAGGTGTGTAAAGTGCATTTATCCCACAATACTGCTGCAGAACCTGTTAACCTTTACGCTGGACCGTAGGAGCTCTGCATGAGTAGATGAAATGTAGATAGAGTGTGGGTAAGATGTGACTTGAATATCTATTACTATTATTCAAACCGATAGATCAAAAGAGTCACAATAGCTTAACTGCACTTACTGATTTAGAAAACAATATTTCTGCTAATTTTGCTAATGAAGCACCACTTCAAGACCATGAGGCTCACTGAATGTATATTAAAAGGATATTTTGGTGGGGGATGAATACACATAAATGATATCTTATGGAGACAAAGTAGCAAAGAGGAACAAGCTATCATTATTACGATGAAAATTAGGTCCTTGTGGTTTTGGAGCCTTTGTGTAAATTGGGAAGGATAAAAGAATGTGTGCTCAGTGAATCATCTCCACTCTGAGGACCAAGAACCTTGGCAACAGATACCAACCCCCCCATACACACTTTCAAATCTAATCTTGCACATTGCGTCTCTTTCAGGCTTTGCGGCCCTTAAAGTTAGAAAGGAAAACCTTGCGTCTTAATTAATAGCGCTCACTGTCTGTGTTCACATTACAAACGGCAAAAAGTAGCCATTGAAAGAGTACCTTAAGTGGTGTCTATTCTTTCATTTCATTTCGCATATACCAAGTTCAAAAGGAAGGTTTAAGCCATGACACTGTGTAAATGTCACCCTAACACTGAGACTGAGAACAGAGCTGTTCACTGGACCAATGAGTACGGCCCGTGAGGCACGCAGAGGTAGATCGGTGGAGGGAGCTTGCATACATTGCAGATATTACTTCTTGTCGGTTTGTAACAGTTTTTTTGAGCGTGATTAATGTTGCTGTAAGGCATTTATAAAAAGCAGTCTTTTGAAAGGTCGAGCATAAGGTAATCTACAAAGATAATCTGCAAAGCATATCCATCTATATCTGTTTATATCTGATAAATAAAGCTCACCCAGTCCCATATTCCTGAAACAAAATCAGTAAAAATGGCTAGACAATGCGGTCATGTCAGTAAATTGATTCTTTTACAATTTACTCCATTAGTCTCCCAAATCTAGTTAGCACCAATTCTTAATCCTACACACAACAGCTACCATTCAGTGATGGAAAAAAGGCAAACACATGCTCCCACTGAGACATGTCTAGGTAGAATTTTTTTTTCCTCAATCTGCTGCGTACAGGGCAACTAAACGCATCCGAAGAACCACGATTTAACATCTACTACAAAGAACTAGATAAATCTAGTTCCTTTGTTATGCGCTCCGACCCCAACTTCCTTTCGCAAAGCAGAGAATTTCCCTGTGCTGTAATATATATGTGAGAGCCTTCTTCTTCAAAATCTTAAAACAAAACCTATAAACAAAAATCTATAATTCTGCCACATTACAATACGAGATGTAATTAAAATTTGCAGCCCAGATCCACCTGAACAGAAGTGAGCTTGGCTATTGCTTATAAGCAGGTGCTTGAGAGGACTTTGTTGAACAGGATGATAATTGTAGCTCCTGTCATACTTCAACATACTATGACTTCGGTGTCCAGAATTAATCCATCAGCAATGCAATGCAAATCGGTCTTCATGTGTTCTATACTGTAATTAACCGGCAGAAATAGAGACCAGCATCTGCTAGACGAAATGAGACAAAGCTATGAACCGTGGAATGTGCACGGAGATCTTAAAGCTAAAAGGATCTCCTAACTCGTTTTAAAATTGTATCATGAGTAGACAGCTGTGAGACATCACCATTTTCACCTGTCTGTTATGCGTCTCCAAGGTGTCCAGATGACCACTTGTGTTCAGATTTCGTTACAGCCTACATCGGTTTTCTTGTTACATCATTGTCGGAGACGCATCAGGACACATTTGCGTTTACACTACAAATGATATGTGGTCAAATATGTCCCAGACCACCTCAGCAAATGGGTTGAGTGAATGCATCTTAAATGCGTCTTGGTGGTCATTTACTCTTGCATTTAGTGCTGTCCCCTTGTGATCTCATCACCCAAGACGCAGACTTTAATACCAAGTGCAACAGCATCGAACAGGCACTTAACAAAATTTTGTTGTCTTAAAGCATACGGAGGCCTCATACGTTTTCCTCATTACAAATAGTGCCTTGCAACATCCAAGTGAAAACTGGGTCAGAGAAAGCACCACACTCCTGAGGTAATAACTGGTGGAAGCACCTGTTGTTTGAATTACAACCACTGTAATTGGCAGCATGCTCAGGGTCACGGTCATATAAAATCTTTCTGTATTTTGCACCATGCATCTTTTCTTTCATCCCACTACCCAGATAAAAAAGTAACCTGGCTGGAGAAAGAAGAGACTAAAACAGAAAGATAGCAGGAATAGTTTTTAATCTTTCTTGCTGTTGGTGCTGATGTGGCTTTTTTTTTTTAAGAAGTTGTTACCCCTGGCAGATTTGTGGTTGCATTTGAATGTTGTTGCACTTGCATTCTTTGCCTTTGACAAGTCTTTGCCATTTAAACCTACAGCTTCTTTAAAGTTGCCATCAGCGATTTGTCCAGCATTCTCATCAGACTACTTCTTGCTTGGTTTTTAGGGATGGCCTAGTCTATACTATGGATGGCTAATATAAACAGTTTCCGAAATGTGGACAGTAATGGTATTCATATTTCATGGTATACACATTTATAGGAAAATGCAGAACAGTAGGGGTTCCCACCGATGTGGCCTTTTTCTTAATTGTCCTACATTCTTTTATAACATTTCCTCCTCCTCAAATGACACCCTCTCTAGATGATTGAAGGTGGACAATTGGGAACAGGAAGTACAGCAGTAAGCAATATATACTGTAAGCATTCCTTGCATCCATGTTTGTCAAAGATTCAACACTTTTGGCTGTGATACATCCCCAGAGCATAATCCCACCCCCACCATGATTTACAGTGGCCTGAGTGCTTAAGGTCTTCTCCCAGCATCCTCCTCACATAGACCCGATCATGAATTCTATGCAGCTATAAAGCTGTTTTTATCACTAATCCAGGCAAAAAGGTTTTCTGGCAAAAAATGTCTAGCCTGTTTGTTTGCTGCTTTGATTTGATTTAATTTGGCAATCATCCGGTCTCAATTTTCTGACCAAAACAGTGGTCTTTCTTTTACCCCAGGAATCTTTTTCTTCTTCACCGACTCACTCGGTGTTTGTTTCAGCATGCCATTCACACACCTCTGACTGAAACCGACGTCTACAAGCGATTTCCCATTGTGAACATCCTTCCTCTGCAAACACAACAATTTTATCATGATTTTCTAGACTTATTATTGGCTTACAACCCATTTTGTCAGCACCAAATCAATGTTAACGCAGCTTGTTTAATAAAACCTAACAGCTATATTTTCAGACTTCATTTTGTACTCTATAATGAGTACACCTTCACTCAATGATCACAGAACCATGAAATCATTTTATGGCTATTATTGTATCCTTCTGATGCAAGCTATAAAAAGACCTTGGCAACCCCAATAATAATTACCTGACAACACAACAATCTTCAAACAAACCTGAAGTGGTCTTAGTTATTGTGTTTTTTCTCCTTCAAGGCTACGTTCACACTACCAGATAATAGCGATCCATTTTTCGGCCTGAATGTGAAACAGATGGACTCCGTGGACACAAATCTGTTCAAATCAAACCTGAACCACTTTCATATGTGGTATCAAAAATGAGATAAATATTCAATGTGTGAGATATGTGACAGTAACAAGAACCGTCAGATTGGAATTCATGTGGCTTTTTCCAGCTCTCATGGATTTCTCGCCGTGTTCCTCAGCATCCAGCATCAGAAGTCTGGCAAAACAACAATGGAGGACAACAGTGGAGATTGTTGATTTACTTGATATTTGAGGAACTGATACAAGCAAAACTGGAAGCTACTGAAATTGAGTAAAGCTCAAAAAAAAAAAACAATTAGTGTGCACAGTATGTGCAAGGGACCCATGCATTCAAATTAAATACAGATTTGGGTCACTTGAATCGGAATGATAGACATTGTCTGATCTGACAAACAATCAGAATTATTCAAAGAGCTTGTAAGTCCCTGGGCCATGGCAGTGAACAATCAATGTCTACCACACCTCTAAGGGTGGTTCTAGCACCACCATTAGACCCACACTGCAGGACCTTAATGTGCAAGCTGGGGTACAAGTCTTTTACATTTATGTCATTTGGCAGACACCCTTATCCAGAGCGACTTACATGGATCTCATTTATACAAATGGGCCTTGCCAATAATGGCCTTGATCAAGGGCCCATCAGTGATAGCTTGGCAGTGCTGGGATTTGACCTCACAACCTTCCGCTCACTAGTCCAACGTCTTAACCACGGAGCTACGACTGCCGACTGTACTGCTCTCTTCAAAAGCTTAGAGAAATATAAGGCAGAAGATTATGTAGGGATAGAAGTGTAAGCAGGAATTGGGTACCTGTTACACAATGATGTAATGTAAGCAAAGGCCTACGTGCGACTGGGGGCTCATTAACTGGTCTGTAGTTGTTGAGCCTTAGGGTGGCGTAACATAAAGCATTCTCATATCATCAGAATGACACTGCAGGAGTCCGTGAGTTGGGTGTATTAAAGGAGTTGGTCAGCTCTCACTTCCATGCGTGATTAGCCGTCAATGCATGAGCAGCAAAAAAATGCAGAGTTTGGCAGGTGTTAGCCCTCATCCTCCATGGTGATAACTGATGTGAGATAGCGAGGGGAAATGGGATAAAACAATGATTAAAAAAAAGTAATAATTGAGGTTTTTTAGTGTTATAATCAAGACCATGTAGCCAAAACATCTAAGTGAGGGGGAGAATAGACTCATACATAAAGGGGGGATACACTTATATATAGGGGGTTAGCACTGTTGCCTCACAGCAAGAAGGTTCTGGGTTTGAACCTTGTGGTTGACTGGGGCCTTTTCTGACTCCCACAGTGCAAAAACAAGCAAACAAGCTAAACAAATTTAGTTAACTGGGTACTCCAAATAGGTGTGAATGTGAGTGTGGCTAGCCACATGTGTGAATGTGAGTGTATAATCTCTGTGTTTACCCTGCGATAGATTGGCTACCTGCCCAGGATGTACTTTGCCTCTAGGGCTGGGTGATGTATTGATAAATTATCGTATTGCAATAGAACAATTCATATTGTTAGACAACTGTATATTATGAGTATCATGTTTCAGAAGAAATATCAAATTTCTTGCAGAAATGACCAGGTAGCTGCAGTATTTTTACCCCCATGAACACATCAATGAAGACTCTATGTAATGTATAGAACTAGGGGTCAAATCACGGGTGGAAAAAACAGAGCTTCATTAACCCAAAACTGGAGTAAGCCGCAGAAAAAAACCTTACAGAAAACAAACCCAAAACACCAGGAACAAAAGTGTTTGCATGTTTGCATGTGACATCATATTCTTTTGTTTCTGAACATTATTTTCATAGCATAATATATATTTTTATAAATATAGTCATCTTGAAAATGTCAGGAAAATACAGTGATATGATTTTGAGGTCATATTGCCCAGCCCTAATTTAAGATTCTTCTTTTTCTTCTTCTAATTTAAGATTTCAACGTCTCACTTAACGGAGTAAAAAGGAACCTTTATGCTTGACAGAAATAGTGATTTGATTTTATATTGTGATATATATCGATATCAACTGATTTAGTCATCAGTCGATATATATTTTATACATTTATTTGTCAGGATAAGATTTTTTTCCATATTGCCCAGCCCTACCTGCCTCGCACCCCAAGTCAGCTGGGATTGGCTCCAGATTCCCCAACAAATAAGCGTTATAGATGGCGGATGGATGGAAGGAATACACTTGTGTAGATATATATATATATGTGTATATATAATAAGTAACTGAGCCTTGAGGGATGGCAACAGAACCAGTGAACTGGAGTCTCTCAGAGTGAGTTAACGATCAAAGAGAAAAGGGTTAAATTCCAATGGAATAAAGAAGAGACAAAGAATCAGACTTCCAGCAGGTCCAAAAGAATAAGAATACTGAGGGCATCAGAGTCAAACAGGAGCATAAGGGAATAATTAGTCATCCTTTCAAATCCACCATTACAGAAATCAAGAGTATTAAAACAAAGTTTCTTAAGAAATGGTGTGACCAGGGCAATTTTAACGAGAACAGGAACATAATCAGAATAAGGGGGCTGTGATGAAGTGGGAGGTAGGGCGTGAAATAACAGATGAGCTGACCTTGATGTGGAAGGTTGGGGCAGGACCCATCTGGCAGGTAGAGAAATTTGATTTAAAAATAAGTATAGGGTATGATCCAGTGAATACAAGGAAAGTCAAGAGTGCAGAAAGGGAACGGAGGAGAAACATTGGTAAAAATAATGTCGACACCAATCTTTTTTCACTGAAGGAACTAAAGAAAGCTTGAAATTAATTCACAGAATTAAAAGCAATGATAATAGATTGAACTATTGGACTATTCATATCTAAAGATGTATAAAGTCTTTGAGTGCTTATAGTATGACTACAAAACAAAGAGTTTTAAGAGATTAGTAATACCAGTAAAGAGGAAGGCAGTGATACTGCCCTGAAGGTGAAACGTGTTACAAAAAGGAGGAGTGTTTTCTTGCGAGGTGAGGATAGAGGAAAGCTGAGATTAAGCTCAATGAGGTGATTACTAGCATGAGATCCAAAAATAGAGAACCCTGCCTCTACAATGATACTCAGTGTGTGTCTAGGTGTTAAAACTGGAATGTTCATAAACATAACTGAATTCACTGCTAAAAAGCTATTCAGATTAAACCGAATTAAATTACTGTGTGTTAGATTAGAGCAGTGCTAGCATACATGGCTCAGAGTTCAGTGATAAAAAGCTCAGTTTCCATTGTAGAGGTCAGATTAATGCTAGAAGGAGTGGGGATTTTGGAAGTGGAACAATTTTTAGGGCCGAATACTTTGAAGACGTACCATTTCCTTGCGATCGCAGTTAGTTACGTGACTGAAGTCAGTAGTCACTACAAAGTCTATGGGAAGAGTATCATGATGAGGTTGTTTTCAATAGTGAAAGAACAAGCAGACATTGTTGGATATAGAAGGGTACAAATATACATGTATTGCCATGTAATAGTGTAGAATTTCTGGTTTTTGTTGAGGCTTTTGAGTGTTCTTCCTTCATATAAGGAGGTCCCAGGATTGGCTCAGAATCTACTGCAAGCCTGACCAAGATTAACAAATACTGCACACTTAAACATGTTTTTTTTTTTTTAGCTTTAAACTAAATGATACAACTATACTGTGTTGCATGGAAGCCCTAAGAGGCCAATCATTTTCTCATGATAACGAGTTATTTTTGCTATTATTATGACATAACAAAATTTGTGATAACGACATAATTTTCTCGAGATCTCAAGCTAATGAAACTCCATTTTGCCAGAACATATTTTACCTGTAATCCTGCATCTCTCGGTCATCATCCGTTATCCATGGAGTCACCCTGAGCCTTGTAGCTGGTCAGCGATGTAGTAAACGATGGAATCAGGCTGACTTTGATTATGCCCGTCATAAAGCTGTTGTCTTGCTAACTGCCTGTTTAAAATGACACGCTAATGTAAACATCATCACAGCAAGACATAAAGCTACGTCTGCCTGTGTCAGGCCTTGATTGAACAGAAATGTAACGTGCTGATCAATATATTCCTGCTCTTCTGCACAGAATAATAGTCAATGACTCGGTAAAGCTTTCAGAGATCTCAAGATCTCGAGAAAATCATGTTATCTGGGGGAAAAGATAGCTTGTTAGGTCGTGATAATGACAAAAATAACCTAAGATCACGAGAAAACCGGTTGAATATAATATGTAAATTCATGGCCTTTTAGGGCTTCCGTAGTGATGAAACACCAATGACGCACTAAATTGTCTTGAGAAAACCTGTAAGAACTGCACACAGAAGTACCGAAACACTTGTACTCATTTCTTACTCATTATTATTAGTGCCGAGAGAGTATGTGGCTCCAATTTCATGCCTCAAAGAGTATGACTCGCATTGTTGGTGTAAATACCCTGTTGAAAGAATTTGTTTCTGTATGCTTTATGTATGTGATCAGAAACGTCACGGCATTGTTTTGTAGTTGCTAGTTCCCGTCCTACGGACATCACTGTGGCGGCTGAACAAAGGGTCTGATGCTCGACATCCAGTAGAATCCAATGTCCAGAGTAATGAGGTTCCAAATCTAAGATATAATTTATTTCAACTGATGAAAAAATACAAAGCTCAGGAGGTATGAAAAACTGAAAAGGTATAATAAGGACTGTTTCGAAGAGTCAGCAGCAGTGTCCGTCTAGCAGCGTGGACTCAGGACGCGAGGTCCAAGACGGTCTCTTCCTGTTTAAGGCCACACCTTCCAGGGATCACTACCACATTTAATCATCTGCAGACTTTATCCACTCCAGCCACTGGATGGGACAGACTCACATAAAAGGCTCATCAAGACAAGGAGGTTTATCAAACAACAATAATGACCATTTTGGATCCTACAGTTTAATTAAATATTAAATTGAAATTTGTCAGTCATGCATTTTTCAGTAATCTATAGTAACAGTTTTATCCTGGTCAGGATCTGGAGTCTATCCTGGGAACGCTGGGGACAAGATGGGAATACACTCTGCATGAGGTGCCAGTCTATTACCAACCTATTCACACACTTATTTACATCTAGGGGAAAACCATGAAGATGTTCAGAGAAGATTTCACCAACATTTTCAAGGCCTATTCTTACATTGCAAGATTTTATTTTTCTGTAAACAAACTATCATAGATTTCTCAGTCATTTTACTACAGTGAAAGGTGAGAAATGATCATGCATTCAGCTCTGGCTGGGGCTGTCAGTCACTCATGCATTTGCTCATGACCCATTTTAGCATTCTCCTCATATTTGTTTATTTAGTCATGTTCTGCATAGTGGGCAGACCTCTAAGGTATTTAGGCAAGCTACAGCTTTTGTTCCATTTTTTTTTTTTAAAGATACACCAGTGCAAATGTACATCTCTATTTGTGCATCGCAAACAGAACCAATAAGTTTTGCATCGTGATGCTGGCGTAGATTATCTCCATAATTAGGTGGCAAGTGATTCACTGCATCAGCGCTTAAAATAACTGAACAGTACATACACAGAGGGAGAGAGAAATACAAACAAACTTAGAGAGTGGTAAATTAAGCGGAACCACATAGATGGCCAGCTGAAAAATAAACCCTTTAACTTATGACAATTTATTATGGTTGCAAATAGTGAACGCATTGATACATAGCCAATAATCTACATGCAGGTTAAATACACAATTATTTTCTGTCAGGTGCTTTTGAGTGCTTGTATCATGTGCAACATACACTGAAAATTTTAAATGAAAATAAGATGACAGTATGTCTGCCAAAAAAAAAAAAAAAAAAAAAAAATTCATGGTGCATCCTCAGGACAGAAAGAGATATTATATCTTCTTTCAGCTTATTCCCTGTTCAGGGTCACCACAGTGGATCGCCTGTCGTCCGCTACATCGATTTGGCTGGGGTTTTTCCGCCAGATGCCCTTCCTGACGCAACCCTCCCAATTCACGTAGGCTTGGGACCGGTACCACGAAACACTAACCGTGCCCCCTAGCAGCTGGCAGCATTCACACACAATCACAGGCCATTTAGAGTAGCCAACTAACCTAATTCACAGGAAACCAGAGTCCACAGAGGAAACCCTCACATACACGGGGAGAACATGCAAACCCCACACAGAAAGGCACCCTGGGTCTTGCTGTGAGCCAAACAGTGCCAACCAGAAAGATACATCATTCAATCATATTCATCATTTCCAACTCAGTGTTGAGTAGGCATATAACGATATATTGTGCATCGATAAATCGCAATACAAATTCATGATTTGAATCAATGGAAATAAAAATGAACCGCAATCAATCTTATATTTAAATAATTAAATGTTTATAATAATTATAATAATGGTTAAGAAAATGAAAAAGTATATTTTTTAATTTAACAAAAGGAATGTAAAGTGATAAAGGTATAAATATAAGGTGATAAAGAATAGGAAAAGAAATGTTTTTTGTCATAAAATTGTGTTTTTATTTTCTTTTTTCCCCAAAAAATATCCTAAGCTGAGCACTGAGAATATAGAGCTAGCAGTCAAATATTAATAGCCAGTTTAAAACAATTTGTGCCTCACATCCAGCATTTATTTTCTCTTTTTATTTGCTGGTCCAAATGTCCAGAACGCACAGCTTCGGCTTCTTTGACTCACAGCTCAGTTTTGTAGCTCACATGTACAGAAAAATGCAACCTACAATCCAAAATTGGTTCACTTCCTGTGGTTGGGTCGATTCACAATTTAATCTCTCCATCACTGTGATTGGACTGCACTAGAGTTTGACTGGAAGCAGTACTAGACCTCTTGAGTGGCCTGGTTTCAACTGAACTCTGCTTTGGCCAGTGCTTGATTTTGATTGCTGAGGTCTCACCTGGCTAAAGGGTTAAATTCAAACCGACTAAAGCACCTTTATGGTTTCCACACTGTTGAAACTCAAAATTACTCCGTTAAACAACAGCAGAGGCTCAAAACCCCAGCTAACAAACAAAGCAATCCACCAAGACTGGCTACAAAAAATCATCCAACTCAAGATGCTAACAGCCTTCATCAAGATCAACACTAACCGGTAAGGACAACTGCCTGAGCACACAGGCTTCACAATTTCAATAATTCCCTCCCATAAAAGTGGTTACAGATTGAAGATCAAAGCTACCATTATCCTCAAAGACTGAAGGAGATGGCGACTTTGTGATGTGCCGGATCAGTATCTACAGCAACGACGTTGAGAAGTCATTTGGACAGGAGAATTGTACAGTGATGACGACTGAGAAAAGTGCACTACCACACATCACTATGCTAGACACAAGTTGAATCTAGAGACTAGCAGGGCACCGAGTAAGATTGGTCTTGAAGAGCCAGCTGAATAGGAACAACAAGACCAACATGTAAGCTTGGCAAGTCATCAGACACCAAGTTGGCCAAGAGAGGAACTTGAAGCTTTACAGATGATCCCACATCTGAGAAGATCTCATTTTAAAAAGACTGAGAGTTTCTTACTGGACTGTTAAACGAATGCACATCTTCAGGATGAAACAGTGCAGTAATCTGAACGTGAGACGCATGTTAATGAACGCGAGTGTGAGAAAGATAAGACATGGGGGAAAAAATGAGTAACCTAATGGACTGTGTCAAGTTGTGTCTGTGAAACCAATATACAGGACTCGAGATGTGCTTCAAATCTACACAAATGTGATAGCATTTCTGCTTTTTGCAGTTCGTGTTATTACCATCACCCACTATCTTGGTTTAACCATGATCTAACATTAATGGCTCTGCCTATTATGATGCGTCATCGGCATTCTAATGGAAACTCATTCTGAGAAAACTATTAGGCAGAGGACATGAAGTACTGAACTACCTGAAAGCAGCGATCCCACACTTTATTGTATTTGTAATATGTGTAAAGCCACATCTACAGTCTGGGGCCATATCCATGGCAAGTTCGGCATAAAAACAAATGTTCATACAATCCACACGTTAAGAAATGTTACATCCTGAAATGCATTAAATATGTTTATATTTAAATACTTGTGATGTGCTTAGGACTTCTCCAGTTTGTTGGTTTGTTCATTATTCCCATGAGACATTCTGCCACTCTGAGATCACAGGAGGACATTGCTAGCATAGTTGCGGTTGTGTTTAAGAAGAGAAAACTTCTGCAAACTTCATGCACTGCTGCATCACGCTCTTCAGGTACAGGTGAAATGAGGGTTAATGCTGCGTTCCCTGCCTACAACCGATTAACGCCGCTGAAAACTTAAAACTTTCAACCAGTTCTACCGATTCCCCGTTTACGGGGTGACGTCACATCGACATGGCTGTGCACACTGAACAATGTAAAGTACCCCTGCGCTACTTTTCTACTATTTTAATCAGTTAATATGCAGCCAAAGGACTTGGTTAAATCTATAACACTGACCCATACTGATCACTGTTTTGTAAAGGAAATCATAACCATTAGAGTGATCACTTGTTCGCCATGGTAAGCTTGTTGCTAACAATAATCTTTACCGTCCGATGGCTAGCTTGTTGGTCGACTACTCACTATTGCCCGCTGTTGTTACTGTACTGCAATTTCAGTCCAAAATACAAGAAAGATCAAAGTTCACTATGGTATAACAGTTTCAGTAGTCAGGGATTGTAAAAGCGAGGTTCAAGTAGATTTTTATGTGCTTTATGTGTTCTGATGGAGCAAACAAAACACATTTTTGTAAAGACCTCCATGGTTCCCCCCCCCCTTTCCATGTCCAATGTGCCGAGGTGGTAAATGGCATTATTAAAACTTGCAAGTTACCACTTACAAGGCACCATAAATGCAGCATAATTCCCCTGGTGCAAACATCAGCAGGTAGGCATTGTGGGTAATATAGGAAACCCAAAATACAACCAAAACCAGGAAAAATAGATTAAACATTCCTGTGAGAATTAAGTTAAATTAAAAAAAGTCAACTCTGAATTTCATTACAAAACACATCTGAAGAGCAGGTTAATTATAAAGATTGATAATCAAGACATTCAGGTTTGATTTTGCTCTTGAAACCAGAATGAGGCTGTTCAGTGTCCACTGACCTCATTTTAAAACCCTCAAATACGGACAAATTTAACACCTCAGCAACACGTACAGTAAATACAACACCTATAACGTTCTACAGTTACATACATCTAGAACAGCAACATCAAGCCATACTTCCCACATATGCATACTAAAATCTTAAACACACATTGCAATTGATTTGACTGGTATTGATCCCCCAGTCTAGGTGATCTACGTTTACAAAGCGTCTGTAGGATACCTCCTGCCTCAATTTTCCCCAAAAGCCCTAATAAATTATTCACCCCTTTAGCCAGAGAGAACTCCAGGATCAGATCGATCGTGAGCTCATGGTGAGTGCTGCACCTACCCGTTTATTGCTCCATCCATCCTGCAAAAGACAGTTATCAATGCAAACAGTGGCAATATTGGACAAAATCTAAGCGTCGTAAAATTGCTACCTCCGTTTACTCAACGTCTGTGACGTGAACAAAGACAATAAATGGTGGCATGCTATGTCATGGGTCAATCCTTGTACAACAGGTCCTATTGTTATAGTCCGTTTTATTTTTAGCTTCAGTGAGCGCTTGCTCGATTCTGGAGATTTATGACGGCACAGCGGGTTGCTTGGTGCGGTCATCTCTAAGACTCCGACCTTAAACCAGCCCCAAAATGGTAGCTTATGATCTGCTTTTATCCTTCTTATACAGTGTTGTCTTTACTGCATCCACACACACTGAAAATAAATCAGAACAATGCCCAGGCCAAATGGTGAGAGCTATAAAAAGCAATGCATATTTATCAGCATGCACCTCCGCAAAAAAACAACAAAAAAAAACAACAAAAAAAACAGCTGCCAGCTGGTAGCTCCAGGTGGTGTGAACAATAAAACTACACGTGATAACCTAGACTTCTCTCTCTAGGAGGGTTTTAGACACATACAGTACAGATTACAGTGGATATGCATGATGCCTTGTTGGGGTTTCATTTGTGATCTTTTGCCTCTGTGAGGTTCATCATCAAGAATCATTCTGGCAGATCAGTTATAAACTGAACGGGAGCAACGACAAGCACTTCTGGAACTGCCAGCCATTTATTTCCTTATCTTTAACTAAAAAATACTAAACTATGAAAAGGCTATACATTTTGACTGCTGCTATGTCATATGCAAGGAATAAAGCACTTGGGAACACTTTTTTTTTTTTTTTTGTTCCTCTTAAACCATAGCAATTATTATTTTTTTTAACTCTTCATACTTTTTATCCATTTACAGTTACATTTAACGTTGTGGAACATCCATGAAGCAGATTAGCCCCTGTCATCCTTTGGACTATGGCAGAAATTAACATCCGAATCTGGAATGCACATCATTTGTGTCTTCAAAAATGTACTGAATGTTAAAAAGCGCTGACACTGGAGCCTCCTTCCATAAAATGTTAATTAAATGTATTGTTGGAGATATTTTTTCCATTGTAGCTGCATGTTTAAATCCCTCAAATATAGAAAGCATGGACGGTGTGGCTCCATCGCCTCCCGTTCTCTAGAAATGAAGCCAAAATTATTCCGCCATGCTGTCAAAGTTGGAGCCAGAATCCGAACAGCAGAGACGAGAGTCGAGGTCAGGTACACCTACTCGCGTGGTAGGCCCGCTCCCAAGGTCCAGCGCATCACAGAATGTCTTCATTGTGGAAATCAATCTTACATCCATACATGCATCTAGGAAGGACATTTATCACATGGACATGAACTGGAAATTGGCTGACACTGACGTGACTAACGTGGAAAGTGCAGTGTGAATTAATAACTCATTATTTGGGCTATTCTGAGCACACTGTAAAACTAACTAGCGTACTTATAAAATCCATCCTATCGTTATTGGTGCAACCAAATGGCTTTGAACAGATCTCGATCGTTGGCTGGCTAAAATGTTATTAATACTGAAATAATATAGCGATCATGGTGGTTATATGGCCAGCTAGCTAGAACGAGTAAACTAGCCTTTTCATATTAAACCTCTCAGTGCTTCAAAGGTTTTCAATATAAACAGTTTGTATTCGTGCATGTGACCAGAATAGTTTCTAATGATTACAGTAAGTATATGACGGCAAATTCTGTGGTGAAGTTAGCGGTCCGGCTGCAGCCAGTCTCGTCAGTCACCTCATTCCCAAGTTTAGCCACACCTTCTTCAGATATAGTAAAACAACTAATTTCTAGGAGAGAATAAAAATAAATAAATAAATAAAAAAATTCCGATATCAGCATAGGGAAAACTAACCGTTTGAATAATACACTGTACATGGAAAGACAGTTTAGACGAGAAAAGTGACATAAAATAGGTTGCGTTGTCCTTGAAACAAATGAGGATGGGTTAAACGCTGTACTGCAGCCAGCCAGCGGGGGCGCTAGACCATTTTAATCCATTTATTGTTATTATTAGACTTACTTTATACAGAGCGTCCACCATGCAAGTCCCTGTGAATGAGCTCTTACTACAGAAATATTAGTATAAGCATATTAAAGTAAGTGTATTAATATACACCTGTAATTTATCTTGCAGTTAGAATTAATGCAAAGATGTTTGATCAACAACCACTTCAATCAGATTGAAGAACTGTGGTGTGGTATATCAGAACTTTAACAAAGCTGGACAGTACATGGACAGCAGTCCTTAGACATTTATTAAAAGACAAACTGCAAGTGCCATGAGTGGCTTGATGGTGTGAAAGCAAGGTTATCAGTTATACACACACACACCAAATATATATAGTATACACGTATATACAAAATATCCAGCCAACACAGGTCATGTGGTTAAATATGGAAAGTAAAAGAAGATATTCCAACAGATTACTCCTACGAGGTGGACTAACGAGAGAGCTGTGTATTAGCAAGAATTTGGTGAGAGGATACATATCCTGGTACAGCGGTTACGATTCAATATATTGTTATACATTGCAATTTTTTTTTTAATCTAATTTTAGGATAAGTATAAAGAAAAGAACATTTGTGGTGAGCGCTTACGCTACTTCCTGTCTCAGTTTACGCTGTTACATTGGCGTGGCCTTTTATCAGCACCATACACACTGCCATATCAGTCATGTTATTGATGGAATTCCATAGAGGGCTGAAAACACATGGGCTACGGCCAGTAATTGTGCACCTAGAAAGTGACTTATAGGCAGATTTGCCTCATTAGCCATCCACTGAGTGTATAATACTGTGTAAAGAGCACAACTGAACTAGCTGCAGCGAACTTTGCACCTTTGCTTGTTAAAATCTTTTCCTCCTGAACTACAAATGAAACATCATGAGCTGTTGATGGAATCGGGGATGTGTTATCGTCTTATGCAAAGGAGATTTTGGAATATAATGAGCTAGAGCACCAACTGTGCACAGAGAAATATTGAACAGCACTAATGAGTGCGTGGAGTATGCGTGAATGTAGGAACAATAAAATTGGGCCTTTTGCTATAGTTTAGCCCCTTGGGTATAATTACACTTTCTAGCAGGTGCACACAGTTTCTGTCATAATCAACACGGCCAATTAAAAGCTGATTTCCACTGGAAGCAGCATGTACGAACCCATATTAATCGGAGCCTGATGTGCTCATGTATCTGCTTTATAAATAGGACTGGGCAATACGACAATATAATATCAAGATCATTATAAATTATGGGCTTTTCTGAGATATTTTTAATTCTTTTTTACAGTGCAAAATTATTCATAAGTTTTAAATATGGAACACTACTGTACTGTTGGCAGCTTGTGAGCAATAGGGTGAGGAATATCATTTACCAAAGAAATGCCTTCAAGGATCATGAGACGATATTTTTTATCATACTGCCCACCCTTATTCATGACCTACCAGTAGCCGGGAGAAGATATACCACTAAGATAGCATACAGTGACAAGAAAATACAGTACAGATGGTGATACCATAACAGTTCTTTGCAGGTGTGCATACTGCTTTTTAAAGAAAACTCCCACCAGGCAAAAAATAGTGCTGTTACGGGAAAATCATCAACAATGGAGTGGTGTGATTCAAAGCAGAGAGAACAACCAAGACATTCCTGTATCGAAGAACTAAATGAGTACAATACCGAGACTGGAGACTCCTTCCATAAATAGAATGCCTCGGCACAGAAAAACGTATAAATCCCAGTCAATCAAAATCACGAATTAAATGTTGCATGGCATAATTTCCAAGATAGTACAAAAACTATCCATACCACCAATGATCTTACTATTCATGTCCTTAATACTGAAGTCTAATCATTAAAAAATAGTCATATATTAGTAGTATCACTGCTACTACATTATCCAGAGCTGCTGGTCCATATCTGCATGATTTTATGCCTTGCACTGCTGCCACATGATTGGCTGACCAGATAATTGCACAAGTGAGTACGTACACAGGTGTTCCTAATAAAGTGCTCAGGGACAATATAAAAATACAGCAATAAAATCTGATTTTCTATGCTGATTTTTCTGCCCATTATGCAAGAGGATAAAGGCTAATTTCATGTGTTATTCAACCCTTTTCTGGACCATCCATTATTTGCAGCGAAATTAAAGGACATTTTAAAATGTCTCTTCACTGGCAGTAACAAAAAATCCTCCCTAAATCTCCCTGGAGTATTCTAATGCTGGTGACAAGTCATTAATAATGGGCAGAATAAAATGCTGTCTCTATAATGCCAATGCATTTTATTTACAAAATAAAAAAATTTTTTAAAAACCTTTCCTGAAGGACTACAGGAGAAAGGCAAGGGCAACGAGTCAAGAAGTACAGCATTTAACACGCCGTGTGAGTCGAGAGTTCATTAAAATATGCCCGTCAGTAACATTAAAACCAGTTTATTCCTTTACTCTTTGCATTGAACCAAAGAGATGATCCAAGTGATACAGCACTCATGATCGGTTATTCAAAGAAAAAAATGGGTCATAAAAATCCTGATCTCCTCTCGTTACATTTTGTGCCACATGACTGAAGCACGCTTAATCTACAGAAGAAAAACATCATGGGGAACGCTGAGAGCAGATATTAAAATGCCCCAAACGCCTGGCTGTAGTGAAAGGAATAACTTAACATTATGTACCGAATGTTGACTGACCAGCGAGTCAGGACTGCATGCGCATCTCACTCACTAGCCTAGAAGTTACACAGGGAAAGTTACACACATTAGGAATCAGTGTGTTTATGTGCATGCTTAAATCGAATTTCTGGGTGTGCCATTACATACTGCTCAAGTCTGTAGTTATACACTATATGGCCAAAACTTTGTGCACACCTGACCATCACACCCGTATGTGCTTGTTGATCATCCTATTCCAGATTTAGTTCCCTCTGTTATATTAACCTCCACTCACTTTTCCAAGACTTTCCACTAGATGTTTAGAGCATGGCTGTGGGGATTTGTCCATTTGTCCATGCTCTTAAGTCTGGGGCGCAGTCAGTGTTCCAGTTCATCCCAAAGGTGTTCAGTGTGGTTGAGGTCAGGGCTCTGTGCAGAACACTCAAGCTCTTCCACTCCAACCTTAGCACACCATGTCTTCACGGAGCCACAGGGGCATGGTCATGCTGGGACAGGCTCGGGCGTCTTCGGTCCAGTGAAGGGAAACTGTAATACTACAGCAAACAAATACATTCTTGACGATTGCATGGATGTGATGGTTAGGTGTCCACAAACTTTTGGCCATAGAGAGTTTACAGCATTTGTTCCTTACAAAATTGGTAAGTGAATATTGTGATCTCAGGTACAAAAGCCTTTTTTTAAAAATCAAGAATCGTGTAGCTCTACGGTACAGACAAAACATCATATCGCAGTTATATTTCATACATACGCCTAGTACAGAACTTTGAACTGAACATATTACACTACGCTAACTTAACAGCGCATTATTTGTAGATCGCTGCTCTTATTTCAACTTGATATCACCCTAATTTGACTCATCAACTTAAGTCACACTGTTATTTGTCAAAAGATCTAAACACACCATAAATGAGCAATAAACTAATTTATTAAATATAAGCATGACAAGCTTATAAGTCTTATTCTGTAGAATTATTAAGCAAGCCATACAGCCGTTGTAGTGGAATTCAATTCAAATGCGTTCAGCGCTGGACAAGGTTTTGACCTTGTAAAATAAAAATGACAAAACAAATATATGTCGGATATAATTGTGTGGACCATTCTCAGCTAGGCACAGCAACGACATTTTACATAAAGCATATTCTTATTATCCAGTCCAAGCCAGTCCACTTTGCACCGTGGGGCTGAGAAATTGTACACAGCAACAGATGGACTAGAGTCAGTAACTACATTCCTACAAATGCATGTGTATTGTAAGGTGAACGTGCATTAATGCTAGAACAAGAATTGCATTTAAAATGCAAACACTAATCTGATTTATTACAAGGCTCGTCCACAATATCGTAGCCAGTGCTGAGGTGCATTATTAAATGACTGGTACTATCCAGTAGATGAATAATCCCTCAATGAACAGAAATAGACCTGGAACAATATGTTTACTATGCAACAGCCCAAGGTCAATAGGATGCATATGGGTTTTTTTTTTTCTTCCTGCCACAAATAGAATCTAGGTTACATCCATTAAGCACATTATGTCTATTTATAGCTGAGGTCAAGCTTTGTACTGACAAAATAAAGCTGGGTTTATTCTAGGATCAAACGTACACATTATTTTATTTAAAACTAATTTTTTGCTATATTCTGTGCATTTTTTTTTTGTCTCATCAGTCGAATAACCTAAAATTGAAATGTTAATTATAACAATGCTCTTCTTGCCTGTCTGTGTAACACACGTCACGTGCTGTCGCTCTGCAGCCGAAATGAACGGGCAAGGCGCGCGCAACGAAAAGGAACAATGCCACTAATATCGCGTGCGAGAGCAATAATCTGGGACACCGGTAAACTTGTGAGAATTACGAGTCATGTCCAGTGTATTTTTTTTCCATTATTGTAGTGGCTCACGTGGGCTCATTTTCCCCTCCTCTGTTATTTTGTCTAAAATCTATTGTGTTTACGACAATAACCGCCGCTGAACGTAGCAACTTTAAACACAAAGCCGCAGCGGAGAGAAATGTTTGAACTTACCGAGCAGGCTACACGAAACGGTTTTCCATCACCACAGGGAAAAGTCCGTGCATTGTAATCAGAGCATGCTTCCTGCTCGGGATTCTCCCTCGGTCTCTCGCGCGCTCGGACAGTTAACGTTAATTCCAGTCCGCGTGCATCTGCCGTGCTGCTGCTGCGACGTCACGCACTCGCGCTTCATTGGAAACGGTAACCAGGAAACACTGACTTAGCTACCTTTCGATCCGATACCTAGCGATACCAGACCTTGCATACCGATACCGGAAAGGAGACTGGGGGCAGTTAGAACTCCGCCACTTGCTCCAATCAGCAACAAGACTGTCATATAATTAATCAGTAGTATTATTGTCAGCACGTGCTCTGAACCTGCTTCCTGTTTCCCACTTCGGTCATCATGACCAATCGTAATTTGTCTGCAAGGGCGCAGATCACGTTAGACATCCACTTTGCAATCTCAATCAAATAACTAAGAATAAAAAATGAAATGCAATCTGATTGTTTTTTCCCCCCAAACTGCAACACAATCACCTAAAATGTTGGGTACTATGATTACACCAGTAGTAGCTACAGTTTTGTTTTGTTTGCCAAACCACAGGTATCAGTTATTGAAATACCCCCTCTTGCATTGCGCCACGGTCAAGTTCGGATGCTCACGTACCCATTGAAGCCTCCTTCAGTTTTGGACAGGAGTCAACATGGGCACTCTGACTGGTCTGCAGCTACGCAGTCACATACACAGCAAGCTGCAATGCGATGCACTGTGTCCTGACACCTTTCTATCATAGCCCGCATTCACTTTTTCAGAGGTTTGTACTACAGTATCTCTTCTGTGGGATCAGACCAGACAGGTTCGCTTTTGATCACCAGGTACGTCAACGAGCCTTGGGCGCCCACGTCCTGGTCATCAATTCAGTGGTCATCTTTCCTTGGACCACTTTTGGTAGGTACTAACCACTGCATAATGGAAACACATCACCACCACAAGACCTACCATTTAGGAGATGCCCTGACCCAGTCATCTAGCCATCACAATTTGGCCCTTGTCAGAGTCACTCAGTTCCTTACGTTTACCTCTTTCCTGCTTCCAACACATCAACTTTGAGAACTGACTAGTCACTCGCTGCTTCATATATCCTGCCCCTTCACAGGCCCCTTAACAAGATAATCAATGTTATTCTATTTACCTGTCGGTGGTTTTAGTATTATGGCTGATCACTGTATATCTGTGTGAGTTCTGCTTTATCTGTTGGTCTGGCCTCCTGTTTAATTCTCAGTCTCTCCTCCTAAGTAAGATCATCAAAAGACTGAGCCACCTGATCCAAAATCATGTGGCGTCTGCCATTTTGCACAAAAAGCTATCTAGCTAGTTTATTTTCGCTGATGAAAGTAATGACGGCTATCTAGACCAATAAACAAAACATTTCTGAAAAACAAGTACCAAAGCAAGAAAGATGAGAGGTTCGAACACCCACACAGACTACAGGGAGCTCAATGGTTGTCCAGAGAATTTCCAAAATGTACCCAAGAAGATTGCAGACTGAAGGCATTGCCCCTGATTATAATTAAGACCATGCTCTCTGGCTCCCCCTGGTAGCCGAAGATGGTCTGGCAGTGTTCCTGGTTGCTCTTTGCCTCCTTCCTCTAGTGATAGAATAACTTAATCCTTACAATTTATTTACAAGATAGATTTACCAGACAATTTTCTCAAGCCTAATGGCAAGAGACGTCTTTAGAATCTCTACATCCGTGTAATTATAGAGGGGAGGCCTTACTAAGGAGGACTTGCTTGGTATTAATGATATCACAGCTTCTTGGAGAATTGCTTATATTTCAGGTTTTCCAAAAGCATGCTGTTACGTACTTATTAATGTGTCAATCAATTCACTTTATAACCATGTAAAACTGGAGCCTTGCCTCATTGATAGGCCAAGAATGCTGATATATGTTAGGGGTGACCTAATGAAGATCTTAGTACCACAGCATTGTTGAATTCTCAAATCCATTTGGTAAGATGATGGTGATTCATTTTCTATAACAGCAGCTCTGACAGTAATTCCAGCCATTTGACAAATCACAGGTTTATATTAACGTACTTGTAATACGCTATCATTAATAATAAAAGGATACAAAAAGTTATTTAACAAAGAAACAGACTTGTTATTCAGACATTCCACAGCTTTAAATGTAATAATAAATGTATATGAAGTATGCCATTTTTTACCAAACAAAAAAACCCTGTAAACATAGGCAAACTGCTGTGGTGTAAGAGGAATAAAACTCTTCCGGATGCATTGACATAGGAAAATAATAAGTTGGGAACAGTAACAATGTTGATTATTTTCTTATTTTCAGCAAATTAAGTAGGGTTTCAGATATTACTGCTATCAGATTTCCACTCAGATGTATAAAATTGTTTACAGATTTCTTTGAATTCATTGGCACGTATAAACTAGAACCAAGGTATGTTATTTAAAAACTTGTTTATCATTTGTTTTTTTGGTTGCCATTTGAGAGCTTCATCTCCCAGTTTATAATACAGCTGTCTTGGTAGGTCTTTTTCAACTTTTGACGTGATTGATATGAATGTTATGTTCACTGGTTCTATTATGTTCCTCTTCTAGTTGCATAAAAGAACATGTTTTACACATGATGGAGTTCTATTTTATCATTGAGACATTTCTTGTCCTCACAGGCATGCTTTTAGAGCCATTATCTGTCCTCTGACGTAGGTTCTAGTCAGTCTAAAAATATCATTAGACTTGTTTTTTGTCTATTACACACAGCGAAACCCAGGGTGAGGCACGAGCAGAGTAAACTGGGGAAGCAGGAAGTGTAATGGGTGATGATGAACACCTGGCTAGTAGAGATAAATGTTTTTCCTTTAAATCCTGTTTGCGTGTCTGGCAGTGAGGACTTCAGCTTGGGATGATGGAGACAACGTGTGACAGGGTGGAAAATCCGAGCTCTGTAATCATTTTGAGGCGAAAGTAAAAGTACTCAGAAGTGACATTTTTCATTTTTGTTTTTTTTTTTGGCAAAGGGTTGTTGTTAGCTGAAGATTTCAAAACCAGAAGAGCACTCTGAGTGCGCAGTCCTCCGCCAAGGACAATAGTTGACGCTTCTATAATATGCAAATCACCAACCACTGGCCTGGATATATTTCCAATGGGGTCGTCGTATTTCTACATTGGCTATGTTTTGCCTCTATTGAACTTTACCATCTTTGCCATCTACTGGATTTTAAGATGTATTGTTGAGCAGGTTAGCAAAAGAGAGAACTAATTTCTTGGAGTTACCATGTGACTCAGATTCACTCCAGAATTAAAATGGGTCCTTCCTTGGCCCATCCTACACCAGGCCACCAAGTTTAAAAGAAATCAGTTTCGTAGGTTTTGCGCAAAAAAAACTGCACTAAAAACTTAACATGCCCGGCGGAGGTAATAACGCACTCAGCTACTTTCTGCACAATCGGTCTAAAGGACTAAATTACGGTGGTGCCAAAAGCAAACAATCATTCAGCCAATGGTCACATACAAATTACTTTTGCACTTACTTAATGTCCTACAAGAAAGACAAAATTAAAAACCTCGCCAGAGCACAAATGAAGCATCAGCCAGTGTGGAGGGTCTTTGTGGAATCATGGGCCAAATGACCACAAGGATGATCTATAAGTGTTTATCAACCTCTATGAATGGACTGATGGCCTGTGAGTGGTCCAACAAAGCTGACCACTTATTTCAGTTACTCTTCTGTGAGGGGAACTCAGCTGGCCACGCATAGTGCGTTACTATTTGTAGAAGGCTATTATACCGAAAGTTGGCTTCACGCTGAAAAGACACTTCCAGAGAACACTTCAGAGAGCAAGATGTAGACTGGCTGTTCATTTTTATGTAGCAGCTTTTTGATTCATGCAGGAAGTGGCTACGACCCAACATGAAGCCCACAGACCCAGGTCTTTTTTGGCCTCCTGAAAAGATACAACTTAAAACAATAGATGAGGAAAAGTAAATAAAAGAAATAAATAAAAACTGAAAATTGCATTTAGTATTCAATTAGTTTTTAAACTGTAAATTAGCCTTTATGTCTGCAAAATATTCAATAAAGCTGCAGAACATTTATGACAGTAATTAAACATATACTTTTAACTATACTCTTTCAATGGTTTAGACATTTGGTCTCTGCTATACATGCATATATATATTACATGCAGATTAGGTCAACTGGCTACTCTAAATTGCCCATAGGTGTGAATGTGAGCGTGTGTGGCTGTTTGTCTGTG
>JAQMYM010011440.1:0-24648 GCA_030014255.1 Parauchenoglanis ngamensis | reverse complement strand
CAGGGACACATTGTGAAACATTTTTAGTTTATGTCTTATGGTGTTGACTCTTTTAGTGTTCATACAAATATTTACACTAAGTTTACTGAAAGTAAAAACAGTTGACAGTCAGAGGACGTTTCTTTTTTTGGCTGAGTTTATATGCTGTCTATGACCCCAAACCTTCAGTCCAATACATTTTTTAACTCCTGATTTAACACTGAAACATTGGCTCATATAACAAACATAATGACAATGACTTTTCAGTGCACACAGAGACATACCAGGGTACTTTGTTTTCACACTGCAATGGGTCAACGTTGGAAAAAGGAACTAAAATTGCATGTACACGTTTCTCTTAATTGAGGACTTGTCTGAATATAACTTCCAGTAACTTCAAAATGAACAGCACCCAAAATTCATTTTATATAATTAGAATGATTTGTAATGTAATTTGTTTAATAAAAAAAGGAAGAAGAGTTTGGGAACCATTGGCCGAGTCAGCATACTACTAATTTTTACTACTTTACCATTGGTGGTGGTTTACACGGCAAAAAAAAAAAAATAAAATAAAATCATCTCAGCAGACGTCTTTGCAAGTGAATATATCTTAAACAGTTTTATCTAGTAGATCCAATTATAAGAAAATATGATTAACCATATTTCTTGACATTTTGTACTCATTTAAAACTATTACATTTTCTTGTTCTATTGGCAGATTGTTTTGCTTCTTTCTTGAAATAGCCTAAATGTGTATACTTAGCAAAATTATCTGCTGGCAGAATAAGACTATTTCAAGCTTGAAATTAGTACAAACGTCTAGAAAAAAAATCTGATATTTTGTTTGTGATATTTTATAGGAAATACTAGATAAATCTGACTACATTCAAGATATTTTCACTTGCTAAGATATCATTTTTTTTGCTATGTATAGCCTGCTGTTTAGTGTGTTTGGTTTTTTTCTAGTTAAAAAAACTAAGTTTCTAGTGGTCAACGCCTTATCTACTAAACTAATCTATGGCTTTCTGTTTTTATGCTTTCTGTTAAGTGATTATATTCAAATATATAATAGCAAATTCAGAGGTTGCTAGAAATTTTACTTACCCACAAAAAGTGAATAAAGCTTTACAATCATGTCTGCATTAAAAAAATTAATCCCCTTCTTTGGAAAAATTTAAAATTAGAAACTGCTTCAAGTGTGCACGCTCTTCTGTTTTCAGCCTGCAATAAGAGCCACTGAAGCCCCGCCCACTAATCCAGTCTCATCATGTTCATGTCATCCGGTGTAGAGGTCCTGGCACTTGGGGTGAGGTTTCCACAACAGAAAACTACATAAATATATGCATCCTCTTCCTTTTTAACAGTGTTTTTCTAAAATTCTGATAAACAGTATTATGTTTGCTCTCTTTCTATGTATCCTCTACATTTTAGAGCTTTTTTCAATTGCTAAGATGCATTCCGCAATACTGAAGTCACTTTCTCAAAACTCTTCACACAGTTTGCAATACCAGCACACAGCTTGGCCAAATAGTTAATAGCCACCATAACAGTCAATCCATGTCTCAAAAGAGACTCATACTACCAAAACATTAGCACTTTCTGTCTTCCTGGAAGAACACTATGTCACAATGCCACAAAAGAATGACCTACAAAACACTAACAACCGACAGCGCTACATAACATGTAATTTGGTTCATCATTAAAGGATCATCTTTAAAGTAACTCTGGATTGTATTTTTCTTACTGTAGGGTAATTACAGAATATGCATTTGTAAATAAGAAAAATGAAAAAGTATTTCAGTCAGTACTACAGACAGGAACAAAATACACAGACTTGCAGTTGGTAACAATACTATAGTGGTAGTAATACTAATCTATCCAGTCCTCTGGATTTAGCCACAAGTTCTCATTATCATCACCACATGTGACGATACATCTATATGTGATACATCTAGGGTAGTATCTCCTTGCTCTGGGGTAATGTCTTGGAAGCCAGCATTCATAGCATCTAGTAATGAAGTGATCATGTAGATAGTGTGTCATGTAGACACATTAAGTTGTTAAATTTGTATGCTGAGGATGTGGGCAGAAAAAGGAAGTGTATTTTGCATCTCATAGACAGGCAGAGATGTGTAGGGTAACCATGCGCCCTCTTTTTTGTCACACATGCAGCCGCCTAGAGAAAAAATGATGCAGACAACAAAACTGAACTAAGATGGCACGAGCAAAGCATTTGTCTTTATTGATCGTTAAAACTTGCCTTCATGTTTGAGATTCTCCAATAAGTTAAGTTAAATATTAACAAGTGTCAGGTACCAGTAGCAGTACACAGGGTCAGACAGAAAACAAAATTTGGCCTTGGCACTTTTCATTTGGACCGGCCCCATTTACCCAACATACACTCCACGTTATCAAGTTATTTATAACATAGGCTAAGTTGGCAATGTCACTGTTGTACAGGTTAATATTATCTATTATTTAATTATTTATTATTTAAACAGCATAGCACATTGGCCTTACACAGCAAATATAGACTAGGATAAAATAGCATGACCTATCTTAGGTGGTGAGAAGACCAGTGCGCTCTTCTGTGCTCATCTTTCATGTCCTACACTGTAAAAAAAAAAAACTGTAAAAAAACAGACAAAAGTATGGCAGCAGGGGTTCCGGACAAAACCCATTTATTTACAGTAAAAATAATGTTTTCATAAACGTTTAATTTTTAATAATATTCTTTTAATGGTTGAAATAATGTGTATCTGCTTAAATTGTTTTTTTTACAGCAGTTTTTATTTTATTAAATTACAGTCAATTTCTTTAACCTGTAAAAATGCGGTTTATTCTGTACTTAGGAGTTTAATATATATATATATATATATATATACACATATATAGTGTTCAGCCTATTAAAACATTTCAGAGCTTTGAAACTACTAGATCAATATGTAGAGCATTACATCAATATGAACCATACAGTAATAAAAACAGAACACAAAGAGCAATTTTATTTAGATTTATTATTAGTCATCATTTCTACATCTGTAAAGTGCTAAAACAAACAAAAATAAAAACTATATTTGACTGTATTAATCAATATAAATAAAAATACTCAAGGCCATGTTTAATGGCAATGAAACTATAGAATATTTATTGCCCACTGATGAAATACATGCATAGTCCCCTCCAAAAGTACTGGAACAGCAAGGCCAATTAATTTGTTTTTCCTCCGCACTGAAGATATTTGTGTGTGAGATCAAAAGATGAATATGAGAAGAGAGATCGTAGTTTCAGATTTTATTCCCTGGTATTTACATCTAGATTTGTTAAACAACATAGAACACATTTTGTGTCAAACCACCCAATTTTTCAAGTGAGCTAAAGTATTGGAACACAGCAAATGACAGGTGTTTCCTGTTACCCAGGTGTGTCACATAAGATTTAATCATTGACAGTTTAATCATTAAGTAGCCCTGGATATCTACTCTCAAATGAAGCTTTGGTTTTCACCTGTGAAGACTGCATTTGTAGTTAAGAAGGGTAAACCTACATGAAGACCAGAGAGCTGTCTATGGGAGAAAGCATGCCATTCTGAAGCTGAGAAAAGGGGGGAAATCCATCAGAGGTATTTCAAAAACAATGGTAAAGCCAGTACCACAATTTGGAATGTCCTGAAAAGAAAGAAACCACTGGTGCACTGTGCAACAGGCATCAAACTGGTTTTCCAAACAAAACAACAACAACAATAAATGACAGACAAATGGTGAGAGCAGTAAAGAAAAACCCCGAAACAACATCCCGTAACATCATGAACAACCTCCAAAGAGCAGGGGTGGAAATAACACAGTCCAGTGTTCGAAGGAAACTTAGAGAACAACAATATAGATGCCATACTGTAAGATGCAAATTTTTTTTTTTGCAAATTCCAATCTGGTTTTCTAATTTTTACTGATGATGGTTTATTCATCAGCAGTAAAAATCAGAAAACCAGATTGGAATTTGCAAAAACAATACAGAGACGAGCCACAACAGCTCTGGAACAAAGTTTTATGGACTGATGAGACAAAGACTAACCTCTTCCAAAGTGATGGAAAGGCCAACGTATGGAGAAAGAAGTGATCTGATCATGATCCTAAACATACAAGCTCATCTGTGAAGCTTGGTGGAGGTTGTGTCATAGCTTGGGCTTGCATGGCTGCTTCTGGAACAGGCTCGATCATTTTTATCGATGATTACACTCATGATGGTGGTAGCAGAATTAACTTAGAAGTCTACTTAAACATAATGTCTCAATTTATTGAGAAGTGCATGCAGGCTAATTGGGAGGAACTTTATGATGCAGCAAGACCCAAAACACACTGCAAAGGACTTCAACAAAGGACATCAGTAGGAAAGAATGGAAGGTTTTGGACTGGACAAGTCAATCACCAGATCTTAACCCAACTGAACATGCATTTCACCTCGTGAAGAGAAGACTAAAGGGAGAAACCCGGCAAAACAGACAACAACTAAAAGATGCTGTGGTAAAACATTTCGAAGGCATAACCAATGAAGAAACAAGAAAAGTGGTGGAGTCTTGATGCAGTTATTGTGAACAAGGGATATGCAACCAAACATTAAGTATTTTTGACTTTAATTTAGTTGAAAACATTCTGTTCCAATATTTTAGTTCACTTGAAAAACTGGGTGGTTTTATATACAATGTGTTATGTTCTAGGTTGTTTAACATATCTGAATGAAAATACCAGGGAATAAAAGCTGAAACTCTGATCTCATATTCATCTTTCGATCTCACATACAAATGTCTTGAGTGCACAGCAAAAACAAAATAATTGGTCTTGCTGTTGCAATACTTTTAGAGGGGAATTTTAAAAATGAGTAGGTGGTCAGGAATCAAAAAGCTAAGCTTACTCACTCCACTCAAAGACAGCAATGTCTGTGATGAGGACCTTCGGATTGACTACATACTGCTTCCTTGACTGTTTTCGCTCCACTTTTTGCCACTGTCAGGGTTAATCTTGAATATGTACGTATTGAGAGAGGAGAAATATAGTAAACAGATTTATCTGTGACCTGGGATCAATAAGCCCAATAACCATAGATACCAAAATAAATTATTTCCAAACAATATGTTCAATAAGATATAAAATATCTTTGGCAGGGGTTATCAACTCTGTTCCTTGTGATCTACCATCCTACAGACTTTAGATGCAGGCATAGTCTAACACAACTGATGGTACTTCTCATGTCCCTGAAAGTGTTCTGAGTGCTGCAGGGGTGTAGGGGTGATTAGGGTTGGACCTAAAACCAACAGGATGGTAGATCACAAGGCACAGAGTTGGTGACCCCTGATCTATGGCAAAGTACTTATGATGAGTTTTTAATTGGGTGTAATAGGGACTTACTGATTACTGTATTCTGTTTTTAAAAGCTGGAAAAAAGATGGAAAAAAAATAATGTTATTGATGTTATTCATTCATCTCAATCAGTCCCAAACATTATAGTGGTATTAATGGATTTAGAGTACTGAATTTAGGAGAATGATGCAAATACAGGAGCGCAAGGGAGTTAGGAGAGAGCTTTTTTAAATAATATCATTATAATTATTTCATATAACATTTCTTAAATATTACTTACTTACATAATTAATTAATTAATTAATAGATAATTAATTACTTTATTACGTAATGAAATGAAAATGAAAATTATTAATGGTCTGATAATTTAATATAACCTACTTATAGTTATTCTAAACTACAGAATTTGACCATCAGTATTTAACCATTTCACAAATGCCTGTGAAATAACAGTAATCATTCATTTTCATAAATTTCCAGATCATTTCTGTAAATTAAAAATATAGGCATCTAACCCTCTTTAAACAAACTTAATAAAAAATCAAACTGTTTAAGGATAATGTGTGTTATTTATTCTTATTATGAAAGTAATCAGAGCATAATATGAATGCCTTTAATACATACTGTAGGTGTAAATAAAATACATATTATGGTGTATATACTAGAGTGAGCCCATAACATGCATGTGAACTGTGAACTTGTATAGTTTCCATAGTGAACATATTACGAGTTATTGGAATTCACATGTTGCATGGTGTCTAGTGGCCAATTAATAATAGCCATTTTGAAGGCCATCTTGGATTCTGAGATAGCCATTGATATGAAATAAAAATTGACATCATGAATGAAATCTGTAACTTCAAAAACATGTGCAGACCCAAATATAGTGTTTGTATGTGAAGTAGATGTTGAGATATAGACACGTAGTATATGGCGACTATCTGAGCGCTGCCATCTTTGATTATGATCCATCTGTTAGAAATAGAAGAAAAATAACATGTTCAGTGAGTTTCTTGGCCCCAGAAACCTAAGTGTAGCATGTTTCTCTGTCAAGTAGATTCTGAGTTATAGGGATTAATGATTTTTCATGGTGCATGGTTTTTTATGCAAATGAGGTGTTCATCCCAATTTCTTTCTTAGGAACATGTAAGAGGACTGTTCTGTTAGAGGACATCCAGAGGAATATTTTGGAACTCAAGACGTAGAGTGAGTGCTATTTAGCTTAAGTTTGTTTTCTTTTGTTTTTATTTTTTAGGGAGTATTGTGCCAAAAAGAACAGGGAGAAATATTTGAATAAACACCTTACCATTCTTTCTCATACTTGTCTCCAGTCCTGTCAGCTCCCTCATGCCCACCACGGTATCACACCTTATTAAGTTTAAACAAATATTTCCACTGAAACAGTTTCCTTTGCAAAGGTGAATAAAGAGTAGAGTTTTTTCTTTCCCTTGTTGTTGGCAAGCGTCACCTCTACAGAGCCACCATGTTGTACCGCTACACTAGCCCAGAACAGACAAACCTCTGGAGAGCACCTTTCACATTTGGAATTTTTACATATGGCAGCGTGAATCCAAAAGGAAGCACTGGAATGATGACAAAGAAGAAGAAAGGAAGACAAGAAAGAAGAAATAGGAAAGTTTGAGAACACACATTTTGAAAAATTGAGGATCATATTTATTATTTAGCATGGAAAAAGCAAGGGAGTGTGAATGTAAATACTTGGAAGTACGCACCTGACAGCCACCGTACGTTCTAATACATGCTTGGAAAAGGAGGTGTAAAGGAGGGGCATTCAGGTGGTTGAATCCTACATAGTAAAGTTATTTTCTTATCACAGGTTCCCAGGCTGAGGATATGTCCACATGTTTTTGTAGGATAACAGAGCTTTTAATTCTCTAATCAGTTGCATATACCAAAAAAAATGAGGCAAACCCAATATTGCAAAACATTAAGCTTTTAATGGTCTCAACAGCAAATCATTGGTCAGGAAAATCAGCAGGAATTAAACAAATAGATAAAGTAAATTGGTGTGGTGCAGCTTTTCCCTTGATTTCCTTTAAATGTTGAAGTCTTGTGGGGCTTTTTACAGAAAGAAGAGTCCATGTTGTTCCACTCGATGATAAAATCTTCAAACAGAACATGTTTTGGAAAATTTTGAACACCTGGACAAATTAGTTTAAATTTTATATCATTTAAACATTTAAATCTTTTCATGATTTTCTCTTTGCGTACCAGAAGACTATGTCAGTGAACTTCCCTGTTTCCAGCTTTTCCGCCCAACAGTTTCAGCACCGAGAATCGACCAGCAAAAGAAGGCCGATATTTCAGGAGTGCTTTTTTTTTTTTTTTTTTAACTTCTTGTACATTTTCTGCCCAGTGATTTCTGTTGATACCATTAAAAGCTTAAATGTTTCGCAATATTGGGTTTGCCTCATTTCTTTGGTAAGCACAAGGAGAATTTTGAGCCTTCTCACTCCTGGATATCCCACTAAGAATTGAGTTTTTTGGTATTTTACTGTAAACTAATGTGCTAATCACTTACTTTACAATCCTGTAAAACAGTGTTCACCAACCCTTTTCCGGGAGATCTACCTTCCTGCAGGTTTCATCTCCAACCAAAATCTAACACAGCTCTTTTAGCCGATCAAGAACTACTTCTTAAGGCAATGATTAGATGGTCAGATGGACTCTTTATGGTTGGAGCTAAAGTGCCTTCAGTGAGGTAGATCTCCAGGAACCAGTGTTACTAAAACAGTAAATAGTTGTAAAATGAATACTGTAAATTTACAGCATTTTCTTACAGTAAAGGTTATGGAGTATGATTACTACAAATGATGTCCCAAATGCAATGACCGTCACAGATGGTTTTTGGGTAAAATGCTGCCCAGTGAGGAGGCTACCTTCAATGACATGGCTAATATAATGTAGGTGCTCAAGGAAAGCACTGTGTCTAGATTTTTAAGCACAAGATTTTGTCACACATTAGCTAACTATGACTGAGGTGCAATTTGAATTCCACTTGTATTATAATCACAAATACATACATACATTACTCCAAAAGTCTGAATGCACTAGTGAAAATGTTGTCATTGCAAAGTATATTATTGACAACAACTTGGGTGAAAAGTAGAATCTTTACATTATTACATTATTTAACGTCTTTACTTTATTTAGATTTAATTTCAGCGTTTCTCAGAGTTTCTTAGTATTTGGTACGCCCTCTTTTTGCATTAATGATAGTTGTGCAGTTGAGCCGGCATGGACTCCACAAGTTTGTATAAAACCTTATGATCCATTTTAGAGCAAATCCATCAGTGTCATCTAAATTATTAATTTAAAAAAATCATTGTAAGTGTCTTTAGAGCCCTAAATGTCCTCGAGTATTTGCTAATTCTGAAACACCTGTTACTTATTTACACAACACACAGCCATTATCAGCACAGAAACCTTGTAAAAATGATCCATTGTTACCTTAGAATATTTTTGGAATGGTTAAATGCATGTCGTCTTAGATTTAAAAGTGAAAATATATAACAGTATGTAATGACACCCTTAACATTACATAATGTATACTGTACACCATAACAGTGTTTAATGAAACACTGCAACATTAAAACATCACATCTCAAATTCAGGAAATTCACAACTCTCGCTATGAAATTATCTATTTCAGTCTGGTATGGAGCTGACATTTGTATCCAATTTTTTGTGATTTAATATACAAGGCTGAAAAAGCTGTCTTCTGTGTGTAGTATTCTCAGATTCTGCCATATTCTGCGGTCCATCACTCATCTACAATTTACAATCTGTTGCTGCTTTTCTTCTCATCTTAATTATTGACATTCCACACGCTCAGTGAAGGGAAGTGAATTCCAAGTGCTCAGTGCAGGTAGCCATTACAGAATTGTGCATATTTAGAAAAGTGTAGCAATGAGACACCTGAATGGCTGCTGCTAATAAGCGTGGGCTAATGATGGCCATGAGTAGACTTGCACTCCTCCCTCAGGGATTTCTCACTGCCTGCTATCCCTCTCTCTGCTTCTTACTTTCTTTCTGTTTTGACTTACAGTGAAGGAAAATAAGTGTTGAGGCCATTCTGTGTGGAGTTTGCCTGTTCTCCTGTGCCTGCATGGATTTCGTCTGGTTTTCTCCGACAACCCAAAGTTATCTAGCTACTCAAAATTGCCCGTAGGTATGAATGTGGGTGAGAATGGCTGTTCATCGCCATGTTAGGCTGCAATAGATTGGCGACCTGCCCAGGATGCGCCCCGCCTCTTACGTAAAGTCATCTGGGATTGGCTCCAGCTTCCCTGCGACTCTTAACGGTTAAGAGGTATAGATAACGGATGGATGGATTTACACTGGGGAGTCACTATCTAAATGTAACAGAAGGTTCAAAACGTCCAAAGAAAGTCAGTGAGAACTTTTTGCCTTTTTACACTTTGTGCCTCATAGTCTCGAAGCTGTTATTTCCAAAAGTGGCTTTGTAACAAAGTACCAATATTGGTCATTTGTGGTTGTGTCATGAAGACCGGATGAGGCAGGATGCATGTGCAGTTCAATCTGTTTATTAAAATAATCAGGCAGAGGTGCAAAATCAGGAGGCAGGCTCAGAATCAAAGACAGACACATTGTTCAGGCGATCAGCAAGCAGTTCAGAGCAGATGAGACAAAACCAGGATCCAAAAGCATATAAACAGAGTCACAAAACCAGAAAGGCAATAAGAATACAAAAGGTTTGCAATAACAGATAAAAGAGATAGACTAATGCTTCACAAAGAGTGAGAGCAAACGAGGGTCTTTAAAAGGAGTCCTGTGTGTGTGTGTGTGTGTGTGTGTTTGGATGCACCTGCACCTAATCAGAAGTCAGGTGACTCAGAGTGTGGGAGTGTGTCGGCCATGTTGTCTGTATAAATACCATGTTAAAAGACGTTAGGTATGTACATTTGAAGTGGATATATGCACTTAATAAAAGTAAAATAAATAATCACTGATACTACATGGAAAGTCCACATGTTATTAAAAACAGGTGACATATCTAAAATCTGTGACGTTCCTGCAACTTTTCTATCAGGGTAAACAACCAACTGCAGCACTCTGGTGCATGATATTCAAGAATGTCACGTCCATTATACAGTGACGTAAACACATGCATCTGACTCAGCAAGTCAACTCACTCATCAGATCTCCAGAGTGATGGCCCACGAAATTAAAAAAAGGAATATTCATCTCATGCCTGCTATCAGTGCGACAGCTTGGCTGCCTCTTCAGGTGTACGTCACCTACAGGAACTGTCAAAACTGTCTGTCCAGGAGCGCACCCAGTCATATGCCTCAATCTGTTGCGGCTGACAGCCAATTAACTGGGACGCTTGAAAATGCCACAGATGTCATCATCTTTCCACACAAGGCATCGTTTAGTACAGGGAAGGTGACAGCATCAATCATCACTCAGATCAATCTGGCAATACCGGACCCATGACATGCTGATTAATCCACTATAATATAATGATACAGGTAGAATATTCTAATATTAAACATGGCTCAGGCAACCTAGCATGCCAAACTGACATGAGAAGACATTTTCAGCAATGCCTGTCAGATGCTGAAAACATTTTCAATAAGAAAAACAGAAAGCGTATAAAATTTCTTTTACTACAAGAAGTACAAGGAATCAGAACATAATGTGGAAAATAAAAGGCTGCTCACAGGATGTTTTTTGTTTTTCGCACCATTCTGTGTGAACTTAAGACTTCATATGCATGATTTCATGCATTGCGCTACTGACACATGATTGCCTAACATTTTCAAAGTGCATATGAGTCGTCATATGTGACTCAGTAGTTAATGGAGGAGTTGCTAATTATCTATGTGTCAATATCCAGTTCAGGAGTCCCATGCACCCATTTTCTTACCTTCTCCCATTGTCTCCTAATGATTGAGATTTAGATGCATGTTGGATTTACAAACACGGAAAATGGATTAACTCAAAATGGCACTGTGTCAGACTTAGTAAAATGTTTTTCGTGAAAGGGGAACAAATCTTTCTTGTGCTTTTGCTTCTACACTTAAAAGTAAGTTTGGAAGAGTTTTTGGGCCCTATCGTATACCTGCCTCAAAGCGACACTAAGCACGATGCAAGTCTCTCTTCTAGTTTGAGACTGATGCAGTTATCATGTTTCTGTCCAGCACCCACGTAGATTAAATAGCAAATGCACTTGCACCCATCTGAGCGCCCATGGGCGAGTTTTCTTAAAATGACGTGGACAGGCGCATTGTTTGAGCTTTGCTATCCTGAGGCAGTGAAGCGATTTATGATTGACCAACAAAACCCTGGCCTAAAGTCAATGGCACAGTATTTCACTGTTATTTTAAAGGCATTTTATCAAGATAGTAATATGTGTCTACATAGGCAGGTGCACAATGTGCATACACACTGCTTGTTACACACAGGAACGTGCAGCAGCAGCGCACTAACATGCAAAAGATGTAAAAATATATATACGTATTTACAATATGAAAGATTATTATTTTATGATAGGTGGAATATGTGGACCATAAACGGTCAACAGCTTTGTGCACAAGCAGATGCATTTCCTCTGCAGAGAACTCTGCATTTCCTACTACTTGGCAAATCCATCATTATAATAGCGATCTGCCAAGTGGCAAGTGCACATGGCCTTTAAAGGGAAAGGGAGATGACACTTTGATTGGTTTATTGCATGTCATACCCAAAACACACCCAAGATTAATTAAGAGACTAAGTACAACCCTTTTGAATTATGTGCCTGGCATGGCAACCATTTTTCCCACCATTAAAGCTAGCAAAAGTGGATTAGGACACACCCTAAATTCATGTATGCCATGTACTTTAGACCATCTAATTTGGTGGTTAAATTAGGGACTTTTTTAGTTTAACTTCAGTAAAGAATATGGCCGTAAATGTTGAAGTACAGCTACGGTATGAAATTAAAAGTGAAATAAAGATTCACAAGTTTTCATCAAATTGCAGACTGATTTCAGTTCATGATGGTAAATTAAGTGGCTGTAATTAAGCAAAAATAAAAACATTAGCTAATGCTGACCAAACAGTTTTATTCCTAAATTCTTAATTGTCAGCTAGCATGATAACTCTGTCATGAGGAGGAAACAGAAGCAGAATCTATGTGCAGAATTGACATTAATTTATAAATAAAAACTAGCAGGGTCTGATAATGAAAAAAGAACACAACCCATACACAATGCTAAACTAAAGAGTGAAAACAAGGGCCCTAAATAACGTGACTAATAAAGGAACTAATAAGGGGGAACAGCAAACAGGTGTGTACAAGTCCAAGAAGTAAGCGAAGAAGACATCAAACGTGAGTGAGAGTGACCTCCTGTGGTCTGGAGGGGAATAGTCCATAGTGGATTTGACACTGATCGAAACGGCTTAATAAAAAAGCAGCTTTATTGTACTGAATATATTTGTACAGTATGCTTGCGGTATGTAGCACTTCAGCATTTGTTACAGTAATCGTTCAAAATTGTTAAATTAGTTTTATGTCAATTATCACAAAGGGTTTTTTTTAAGTGTCCGGTAGTGTTATGAAAAAGGAACACCAGCATGTATGAAACCATAGCCAGCTAACTGTGAATTATTTTCATGGCTAATAATTACCTCCCTCTATTACTCTGTGCACAGATTTAGAAAATAAAATCAAATGCTCAAAAATCAAAATGCATCTATGCACTTTAATTAAAAATTGAATGACACTACTGAAGCACACAGAATTGTTTTTGTTTCCCAATTACATGCAGGTTTAATTACACAGCCTGGACATGAATAGTTCTCGCTGAAAGCCACTCTGTCTCTTACACACAGATTAGCGACTGCTTTCTTTATCCAAAGCACACCAAAACACGCTTGCTTTTTAGCACTCTTTCAAAACCGATCCATAAAGTAACATGGTTACCAAAAAAAAAGAGCTTTTATAAGCAGCCTGTTGTAATCTATGAGGTAAAACTCTTTATTTTTCAGTGAAAAAGAAAGAAAAGGAGTCTGTCAATAATGGACTCAGTCCAGGAGAAAGGAAAGAAATATGCTGAAAGGTTTAGATGTTTATACAAAGCTATTGCAAATTCAAAAGCACTCTGAAGTGCATATGGACTTTTTATTTTTTTGTTCAAGGACCAAATACAGAATCTAGGAGCTTGCCGTGTCTGAGAGAATGCCAGGCTGGGCTGAGCCACCATACCATCTAGTCTCCATGGTAACATTGAGGTCATCTAGAGTCATACTTCTATTTAAACATCTTAATTTCCTTTGATTGATTGTGTGGATTATTGAGGATTAGCAAGCACTGGTCTGAATTTCAAACCCACTCTTTCTTTCTTTTCCTCTTTCTCGCCCCCTCTTTCTACAAAATGCTACTTTGTGAAGTCATGAAAAAATGTAAATAGCACAGAAAATTGAGGATAAAGGCGGAATTCAACACTCATCTGCATATACAGTATATTAAATACAGTAGCCTTCAAGTGCAAGTTACAAAAATAGTGCAATGTCAATATCTCAATATCTACAAAAGTGTAAACTTTTAACCTAAATCTAAACCTTGTATTTAAACCTAACCACTAAATTAGTCTTATTGATAGATTAAGGGTGGTAAATATTAAATTGTAATACAAAGATGTCAAAAGAATGGGATAACTCAATAGCTGTAATAAGATATTAACTGGAAATTAGTACAAATGTTGAGTAAAAATAATGACCTACTGTCTCTTCATATAGTGAGTTAAGTCAAAGTAATGAGACCCATCCATCCATCCAACCATCCATTATGTACACTGCTTATCCAATAAGGGTCACAGGGAAGCTGGAGCCAATCCCAACTGACCTCGGGTGAGAGGTAAGGTACACCCTGGGCTGGTCGTCAATATATCACAGGGCTAACACAGAGATGAAAACTATTCACACTCACATTCACACCTATGGCCAATTTAGTGTAGCCCATTGACCTAATCTGCATGTCTTTGGACTGTGGGAGGAAACCGGAGCAGCGAAGGAAAAAATAATGAGATATTAAAACAAAATAGCATAAAATCTAACAAGACATAGTATCTTGAACAACAGATAATAATTTGAAATATCATATTTTGAAAAAATGAGATAGTATGTTTGAATAAATGAGAACTCAAAATAGGATGCTAACTATAAATAACTTATTTAGATAAAATAATGAGATATACATCAAAATAGTGACAGAAAATGTTGACAAAGACATTTTAAGTTATAATAAGGAGATTATCTTGAAATAACAAGATAATTCAAAATAATGATTTATTACCCCTAAAAAAATAAGCTAGGAAGTCAGAATTACAAAATATTACCTGCAAAATGTTATTACTAAGCACTATTGAAATATTTAGTCAAACATAATGACATTTTGAAATACCAAGATGTATCAAAATAATAAACATACTTGAGATATACCAACAAAATAACATTTTGGGGGAAAAAAACCAAACAGATAAAATGCAAATGAAATTATAGTTCAAAATAATGAACTCAGTGTAAAATTTAAAGAGTTTAAGTTAAAATAATGACATACTATCTTGAAATAATGTGATAACCTGAAAGAATGAGATAATTACTCAATATAATAAGATATTAAGTTAATTGATGACGACTTGAAATAAAAAGGGGAAAATATCATGTTGAGATAGTGAGATATCATGCTGAAGAACTGACCGAGATATCTTTTTTTTCTCTTCAGATGTATAGAGATTCTATCTAGGGGCTAATAAAGAAAAGTCAAAAGCAATTCTGTGAAGCCATACAATAATGTATGCTTCACAGCAGTGTGTCTTTAAAGACCATTCGTTTGTGTGTGTGTGTGTGTGTGTGTGTGTGTGTGTGTGTAGGTCCAGCCACCAGAGGATGTCAATGGAAAGTATCGATGGTCTACTGAAAAACTCCTCTTCCCTCTGTGAGCTGTGGGAACATTTTCTCAAACTAGAGCTGATTAAACACGTAGTGAGTTGGAACAAAGACTAATTTAATAAAATTCCTTTTCACAGGGGAGCAGGAAAAGCAGAGTGAGATGGAGAACGGGGTGGCAGGAATGTCAGTCGACTACTAGCCTACGGGAAACAGTATTAAAGCAAGATTAATGACTAATGATTCCTCTCAGAGAGGAGCAACAGTGCGAAAGACAGACACCTTGCAAGTATGATCAGAAAACTACAGGGAGCTGAGCAAGATATTAATCATACATCTTTAATTATGTATTGGCATATTCCATTGAAATGGTTTAATGGCATTTACACACGAACATATATTGGGTTTGGAAGAATCCATATTAGTAATTATTCTCTACTATTCAACTCTACATCTATTCATCTCTGCATTCATTCTAGCAAGTGACAAGTCATTGATATCACTCCTGGACTGTCTACTGTAACCACTTTGCATTGATCTTTTTGGTAGTACTCAAATACTTAACGGTATTTTATTATTGCAATAAAACCCATGGAGATGTCAGTGGTTATACAACAAAACACTGTTGAATTGGGAATTTTACACAGGTCGAACTGAAGTTGTGAGAGTAAAGAACGGACTTGGATTTGGACCAGGTCATAACTAAGTTGTATGAAATGAATGAAATCGTGAAAGCATAGTGCTTGTCGCTGCATTGCTTGAATATACACTGGGCTGTATTGAGCTTCATGAAAAGGTCCTAGTTGTAATCATGGGTGGATAAATAAGGGCTGTGTGATATGATGAAATATATCTTGTGATGAAAAATTTATTATACTCTATCATTTATTTTGTTATGTCACAAATCACACACTCTTCACAGCAATATTCTTTTACCATTTGGATGGTTTATTACGGATGTGGCCACTGCTGCTGTTCTGAACGTCCAGCTGCTAGGCGCTGCTAAAGCCACGTCAGCATGGAGCAGTTTATTAGCAGCAGGTTAGAGGTTCATGCCCCCTGACAAATTATAGGTAAACACATTTTTGTTTATTAAGTAATTAATATTATCATTAAGATATTATTGATGCTTGTGTGAAATAAGGATTCCCCTTATTGGTATTAATATTTTTGATCAGAAGGTTTTGTTTTGCTCTCTAGCTTTTTTTTTAAATGCAGTATGGGTAATGCTAACTATTTTACCACTGTTATTTTCTGCAACCTTATCAAAATATGCACCGGTATTATTTAATTCTTTTCTGATGCTTTTGATAATCAAAAATTTTACATTCCTGATTTTGCTGTAAAAAATAGTTTTTTTTAGCTTTGAATTTACATTTTCTTTTTGCATAATATGATTGTTTTTGTTCATTTGAAAGCCGATGCACACAATGTCGGTATTAAGTACATGCATGTAACTTAATTCTGAACACATCCCTAATGAATAAATTGCTTATAAATTCTTTAAATTCTCAGCCTCCCAGACAATAAAAGACTGCCTTCATCAATCAGTGTGATATCATAACTAAAACTATTACAAGAATATGGATCGGTGCTGAAAGCACCAGTGGATATCTGCTTGCACTTTGACCAAGAGCTGAGCATAAGAGCTGTCACTCCATGACATATGATGTGTGTCTAAGACTACAAAAGCCACTGAACTCACCATCTCAGCCTGTTTCTTTATTCTCCCAGGAATAGTTTTGAATTTCCAATGTTGGTGGCAGGATAAAGTGCAGCATGTCTCTGAATGCTTGAAAATCCTTTTACAGATTTCCTTTATTCTTTACACCAAACATGTTTCTGTAAACAAGTGATTTTCTTTTCCACATGAAATATGTAGGCAGTGTAGTGGACACTGTAATGCTTCACTCTACAAACTTTACAAACAAGCAGAAATCCGAGGCAGACAGATAAATGTCTCTAAATCCACGACCACACTATAGGTTTTACATGCTGAAATTCTTTTTTTCTAAAAGATAGCAAAATATGAACTTTGATAATGATACGATAATGAACGGATAATATACTTTAGCTATCAGCACCTGAGTGCACAAAGACGCACAAGCACACGACATTGGAATTACTTTTAGCTTGTTCTAAGCCGTATATTAGCTCTTTAACTATAAGCACTTTCCATTAGCTCTGCAACATTCCCCGATTATGACCTGTGTGTGCTTTTATAACCTCACATTTAGTTAACTGCTATTCTAGGCTCATTTGTATATCTGGCAAAAGCCTTAATAAATTCTGATGCTAGGATCCACACACACACACACATCAAATACCTAGCTCACACAACACCCATTCTCCATCAGTTCCACTGGCTGAAAGCATCATCCTCTATTAATACAACCTTGTACTCCTCACAGTTGAGTATTTCTCTCCCGCTGCATGTTCTTGCTGCTTTTGCACTGTGTTCTTAGGTTTACAAGTGATCAGATCTCACCAGAGTTTGCTTATTAGAGATGCAATTGAATATGAATACGTTTTTCTAAAGTTCTATGTTGTTCTAAAGAAACTGAAATACAGCAAATATGAATAAGAGGTGTGATTTTTAAAAAATTCTTTTTTCAGATATGACGCTCATGGGACAAACAGAGACCTCAGATAGGCAGTGAAACACAGTAACTGCCTGATCGAGTTCAGTGTGGTTTAAACTAGGCTCCTAGTTTGTTTATATTTTAAGGAATATAACCAACTAAATTTGCTAACAAATTGAAATAACAACTGCATAAGTAGGATTTTAAACAAGTAGTCCTCCACTCATCTCTAGTTGAGACCAGGCATGAACTCAAATGATGTAGCTGAGCTTGACGAACTGTCACATCCAGAATTCATGCATCATGCTGACTAGGATTATTAAGTTTGCTTTGCAAGCTATACATGTCATTGCCGTCCAGCAGAATGCACTTAGACACTGACGATGGTTATGGCTATAAGTAGAGAATGGTTACATGGTTACAAGTGGAAAAGAAGAGGAGATAATGATATTTACCTTAAAGGTCCACTATGTAAGATTCAGTTGATTGCAACCACCTGAATGCCCCTCCCTTATTACTCCATTTCCAAGTGTTTATTAGAACGAACAGCAGTCATCAGGTGCCCCTAGCATACTTTAAACAAATTACATTCACACTCCTTTGATTCTACTGTGAGAAATAAAAATAAAAAAAGGATGATCCTTCATTTTTTTTTTTTTTTTTAATTTGGGTTCTCAAACTTGTCTGAAACTCCTTCCAGAATCACATTGCCAATTTTAAAATTATGAAATGTGGAAGGTGCTCTCTAGAGATTTGGCCCCTCTGAGATACTGTAGCGCTTCAACATGGCGGCTCCGTAGAGGTGGACCCGCTCCCTATGTAGATATAAAGGGCTCATTCTAAGCTTACGAAAACCCAACGATTCATAGTTACAGATAATTATTCACTCATGAAAACACACTTATGAATATTATATTCAATTTCTGCTAATTGATCCCATTAAATCCTACATATTGGACCTTTAAGTAAAGAGACTATTAAACAACAATAAATAAAACTGAAAATAAGGTAGAGCAAAACACTGAATGACATAATACTCTATATGTTATCTAGAAATTCACAACTGTTTACTGTTCATTTAAAAAAAAAAACCTATGTGAATATATAAGTATGATGTATTTATTATAGAACTTTACATATTAAATAAAATTAAAATAATAATCCCTGCTAAAGAAATAGCCAATAGTTCTCTAGTTTTCCATATTAGTGTACATATTTAAAACAACACAAATGACACAATAAATTACCTTGTGAAATGATTGCTTGGGCAGTAATTACTAGCAACCTCTAGCAAATCATGAATTAGACGAAAAAGAAGTATATGTAACAAATAACTAACAGTACTTTATATTAAATAGATGAGTATACATAGGTAAAACAATAAATAAGCCATAATGTGAGAAAATCAAACAAACCCATGCTGCATATAACTAACAAATGCACGCTATGTTCGGTGGCTAAACATAATTACCACTATAATAATTCCCCAATTCATTCTATATATCATAACCTGTAATGTGCTCCAATGTTTTATTGCTGGCTATGTACACCATACATCACACTTTTGCTGTTTTATTTCTCATGTTGTATGTCTGTGAGTACATGTGTATGCATTAAATATCCCTGCCCTCATTAGCATGTCTGAAACAAAATACCACTTGCTAATTAGCTGTAATTACACCTGTAGAGAATTTTCATCTTATAAATCTTACTAATGGCGGGATTACCGTGACATTTTCCATGCAGAGCTTTGCACAACATGCTTTCCTGTCAAGCTTCTACTGAGCTTTGGGTTGGACTTGGGTTCACCAGGATAACCACTGAATGCTAATGCCTGTGTATTCTCTGGATGTTTCTAAATGTGTTTTAATGATGACGATGTCTTTCCCTCCCCAAAATTTAAGACCTTAGTGTGAGATATCCTTCGTCTTGATTGTGACAAGTCTCACACTTTTGACATTCTTTATGTTCCAAACTAATGTGAACATATTAATTTGCCATTGCTGTTTCTGTCTATTTAAGGGTGTCTTTTAGGAGATTGAGTGTGTTTATGTTGTGAAGGTCAGCCTACTCAGTTTATTTTTCTCACTTATCATTTCCAAGCAATTGAGAGATGTTGGTGAATGAACTAAACTATATCTTCCAACTAGCTAAAACGATGCTAACATGCAACATGCTGTGTGACAAGGTGGGAGGCATGTGTGAGGCTTCAGCTTGGGCTTTATTGTGCGCAAGCCAAGGTTAATGATCATACTTAAGGGTTAATACACATGTAGGCAATCTCAAAAAAGGATTTAGCCAATTTTCCACATGATAGCACAAGCGCTAGATTTAAAAGTAGAAGATTATAGACAGGGAAACAATGCCTGGAAGTGTATAGTACAATAGGTAAAACTTGCAGTTAGGAAGAGAAACAAGAAAGAATGATAATAATAAAAAAACTATTCAAGGTGGCAACAGGCCAAAACATAAATAACATTGGGAAATGCGCCTTGCACTGTGGATGAATCCATGACTGTGGTATAATAAGATTTTCTAGCATTAATTAACCCCAGTAAATCCACATAAATTAGAATTATCCGTATGTCATAGTTGTTAATATTACATTATTGCTTTAAAGGTGCACTAAGTAGGATTTAAGGGGATCTATTAGTAGATGTGGAATATAATATTTATAAGTATCTTCTCATTAGTGTATAATTACCTGTAACTATGAAACACTGTGTTTCAAACATAAGCTTAGAATGAGCCATTAATATCAACACAGGGAGTGGGTCCACCTCTATGAAGGCGCCGGTTTGCGCTGCTACAGTGGCTCAGAACGACCAAACCTCTAGAGCGTGCCTTCCGCATTATACATTTTCATAAGCAACAGCGTGAATCCATAAGGAAGCACCAAAAGGAAGACAAAGTAGAAGATAAAGAAGAAGAAAGAAGATGAATCAGTGTTTGCTGGTGCTGGCTAACAACCCAAGTTTTGAAAAATAGAGAATCAAACATTATTTAGCAAAGAAAAGCAAGGGATTGTGAATGTAAGTAGCTGGAAGTGCGCACCTGATGGCCACCATACCATACATGCTTTGAAAGGGATATATCTAAACTTTTACACTCCCCACATCTTAGTGCCAGAGACGTTGATTGTAACACCAATACATGTACTGAGAAATTAAACTGCGTTATTTTGCTGGATCTAGAAATGCGCAACCAAACACTGTCCCTATAGAAAATATTCTCACAATGGCAGACTTCAAAAGGAGATCAGGCCTTGACCGTGATAGTGCATTTTAATGTTGGAAGCCTTCTCCCTAAAATGGACATGATAAAGCACAGTGTTGCTACAACAGATATGGACATTATGGTTTTTTACGAAACTTGGTTAAAAAAAAGTCGATACCTGACAGATTCTTAGCAATTGATGGTTACAATGTTTATAGATCCAATCGAGGTGGAAAAGGTGGTGGAGTTGCTATTTATGTTAAATCTAAATTTTGTAGCTCCGTGTCACAGTCTATATCCAAAGCCAGACAGTTTGAACTGCTTGCTGTTAAAGTGAATATATCTAAGGATCTTCACTTTACTGTTGCTGACTGTTACAGACCACTATCGGCTGTAAAAGAAGCCATTTCCTCTCTTTCTAATGCCTTACAATGTCTCAGTGACTGTGAATTTATTCTCATGGGTGAGTTAAATTCGGATTGGCTTTCCTCTGCATCCGATTGCATTAAGGAATTGTGTGATTCCTTAAATCTCACACAATTTATTAATGCTCCTACTAGGCTCAACCCAAAAGATCCAAGCAAATCAACCTCATTAGATCTTATTCTTACAAACGTGCCCCACAAGTATACCTCGACTGCAGTATTCTGTAATGATGTTAGTGCTATTGCCTGTGTAAGAAACTCAAAATTACCTCCAATTTCTAAGTTCAAACTTTGTTATGTTTTTAAAAGCTAATTTAAACACTTTGTAGAACAAATCTTTCTGCATGATCTGTACAATAGTGATATTGTTTATTCCATGATGTTGAATGTGCATGGGGATGGGGATGTTTTTGTAACTCTTTCACGTCAATTTGCAATAAGCATGGCTCTATAAAGAAATTCAGGATTTCTGGGACAACACTTGGTTCCCAGCAGAACTATCTAACCTGGCCAGGGAAAAAAAAGCTGCATGGGCCAAGGCAAGGTTCACTCGCTGACTGGACTGCCTTTAGAACTCTGAGAAATAAATGCACATGTCAGGTCAGGACATCCAATTCAGAATATTATTTGAAATCTATCTCGGAAAGTTTCAACAATCCCTCTAAATTTCGGAAACAGATAAAATCATTATCAAGGGTTTCTACTTCAGGCCTTCCTGAACACAGATTAGTTAACTAGGTCAAAATTAAGAGCAAAGATGATATTGTTGGGTGTTTAATGAACATGTTATATCATTTATGTCCTGGAGCTCTAATTCTAATTGTTTGACACAGAACCTTTCCTGACTTACCCAGGAACCCCTTTGTTTTTAAATCTATCTCTGTTGGGAAGATCTGTAAAGCTTTGAAGGATATCGATCCAAAAACGTCATCTGGAATCGACAACTTGGATCTCTTAAAGCTTGCAGCTGGTCTTATTGCTGAGCCTCAAATTCTTAATTTGACGTTCCAGACTAATTCTATCCCCAAAATCTGGAAAGCAGCGTACATTCTCCCCCGACTGAAGTGTGGGGACCCCACAGATTTAAACAAGTATTGGCCTTTATCTAAACTTTCTACACTTGTCAAGATTTTAGAATCTCAAGGAAATTCTCAATTGAAACAGTTCTTGGCTGACAATAATACTCTAAATGAAACAGTATGGCTTTAGATTAGGTCATAGTACCATAACAGCAGCTATGTCTGTAGCAAATGTTATCATCAATGCCTTGGACAGAAAGCAATATTGTGCTGCCCTGTTTGTTGATCTGTCCAAAGAATTTGATACTGAGCTGTTGTTAAGCAGACTCGAGGATATTGGTATTGGTGACAAGGCTTTAGAGTGGTTTACTGCCTCCTCTTCACTTCATTGTCTTGACTCTGTGTATCACAATTCTTTTCATTTTATAACTAATTCATTATTTAATACACATCATTGTGTATAGTGTGTGTGTGTGTGTGTGTGTGTGTGTGTGTGTGCGCGTGTGTGTGTGTGTGTGTGTGTGTGTGTGCGCGTGTGTGTGCGTGTGTGTTATGAATCATAGAAAGTGTTACATTATTTAACAAAACTATAGCAAATCTATAGTCTTTGTTTCAATAGAAAATATGCACATGGTAGTAAGGTAAGCATTGCACAAACATTCTCTATTCCTTATACGTCTGCATTATACTGTTATACTGTTGTTTTCTTGCCAAAAATGGAAAATGCAAGCAGTGTTTATCCAAAAGCAACATCATGTTCACTGTTTTTTTACTGTGGTCAAGAAGGGCAGAAGGCAACTGACTGCCTCCTGAAGAGCACACAAGTGTTAAACAGTATGAAGTAACTGAGAAGGACCCCAGGTGGCCTCTGAACACCATTTGTTCCAAGTCACAGTATATGTATAATTCAACCCACATTATAGATGAACCACCAGCAGCATCAAGACCACACTGACAAAACCATTTAGCTACAGTGAAAGACGCTGCATAGTCAATTCCCTCAAAGGGTACGCTTACTAAAATTTCAGACTCCTTTATACAAAGCATCTTCCATTTAAGATAGAATGGAGCAGCTGCCTGCTCAAGGAGCCAAAGCAAAACCATCTAATGAATAGCCCAAAACCCTTGACCACAGATCCCTAGCTTGTCACCAGAATGGAGTCAAAACTCAAATGTTTTTGTTTGTCCCCTAATTAGAATAGTTCACAAATGCTGTCATTGTAGTTGATACATGCCAGAAATGGAACATTTGTACAATTGAAAGGTGGATTGAATCTCAAAGCTCAAAATCGGCATGAAGCGACATTTACAGTCAGCAGAATACCATATATGATACCTGATTATGTACCTAAAGTTGTATGACATGCTGTCATCAACAACAAATGATATACCTTCTAAAGCCAACACCTATTCAGAGATAATCACATTAAAATGTCTGTTTTCATCAGAGATCATTTTTAGTTTCCTCTTATCAAATGTCATAAAATCAGCCAACTTGTGTTTAGGGGCCCAAGAACCAGAATAGCTTTTCTGCTAAACCCAACTCCCTCCTGTTGCCAGTGATTATAACAGAAATGGACACTACTATGTGCGTAGCTCCATTCCATCCATGTCATTCAACTTGATCTTTAGCATCTCAGTGAGCACAAACAGGAGCTTGTAAGTCAAATGCTTTGAGGTTTGTCAGGAGTGCTACAGTACCATCGACAAACTACTATACAGGAAAGATTATGTGTAGAATCTCTTGGATATTGGTGGGATAAAAAAAAATCTATATCAGCTTATTCCTCACCACAAGTCCATACTTGACTGGCGTCCCCTGCCAAGGATACAGAATCTTATAGGTAGAATTGCTGGAAGCGTTTGTTTTTCCATCTTGGATCAGTTTCTATCATAAAGGTTTTGTGAAATAAAAATCCTTGCAGTCCCCCATGAGGGTTGTATGGTAGGCATGGAGTGGCGCCTTCACCAACAAGATCTCTGAGCAGTATGCACAGAGAACAGGAATGTATCCAAAATGAGTTGGCCACTGATGCAACTTATTCATTCATTTCATTAATGGGGGGTCCAATTTAGGTAATCCATCCATCCATCCATCCATTATCTATACCGCTTTATCCGTCTGGGTCGTGGGGAAGCTGGAGCCAATCCCAGC
>JAQMYM010011258.1:0-24759 GCA_030014255.1 Parauchenoglanis ngamensis | reverse complement strand
TGTGTGTGTGTGTGTGTGTGTGTGTGTGTGTGTGTGTGTGTGTGTGTGTGTGTGTGTGTACGTGTGTGTGTGTGTGTACGTGTATGTCTATGTGTGTGTGTGTGATACAAAGTCTTCCCTGACTAATGCACATGAATTCAACCACAGTGCGCTCTCTCCCACACTAATGGCACTGGTGCACATAGCAATTTTCTGTTCCTGGACAGAAATCCTAAAAGCTCTAAAGCAAGTCTTTGTTTGTCTATAATGGGTTTAGAAGTCTTTACTGCTAGCTAACTGAAAGGAAGCAGAGAAAGCATATTAAACTCATTATTTTGGGGATATACTGTAAGCACAGTTTGGAATAATATGTATTTTGTGGGTATATCTTTTCATGTTTCTTAAAACTAAAAGTCTGTATTGTGGGCATGTATGGACCCAAGAGTTAAACAGTCGTTTAAATCTGGGCATGGTTTAAATCGCAGGAGTGCATTTAAATCAAGAAAGCGTGTGCTGGAGGAGGCAGAAGATGGAAAGCTTCCAGAGCGTTCTTTGGCAAACGACACAGGACTGCAGAAAAGGGATAACAATGGGGCTGAAGAAAATAAATATGCTGTGTGCTTCATTACCTGCCAAGGAGAATGGCTAGAGAGAGGAACATACCAATCTCTTCTGAAAAACAGGCACTTGCACAAGCAAAGCTGCTCACCAGCATGACCAGCATTATGTTAGTTGTTGTTTGTTGGTTGCAAGAAAGCAACCAGAGTCACAAACGCAAGTTGACTGGAGTTCACAATGGACAATTCCAGATGCCCTGCTTCTGGTGGGATATCTCATCACCTGAAAATCACTTGCTGCTGCTGGCCCCACATGGACAGCCTAAATATCAATGAGAAACCATAAAGATGCCTGTGGATGTTCCTCCTTGGATAGCCTTAGGACTGCAATTGCTATAACAGTTTTGTACTCAAGCCTCCTTCACAGAACAGTTAATAACTTCAAGTTAAAAGTATAATGAAGTCAGAAATGACTCTGAGACTCATAGTCATAAGTTGCTCATAATCTCAAAAGTTCTTGGTTACACAATTGCACTTTTTGTGCAATTGTGTATACAGTTATAGAAGGGATATTGTTTAAAATAGCACCGAATCTAGGATCAGCCAGATGAGGATGGATATCCTTTTGAGTGTGGTTCCTCTTAAGCTTTCTCCTCATGTTATCTCAGGGAGTTTTTCCTTGCCACTGCCGTCTCTCGCTTCAGGGATAAATTTATAAATTTACAGTGCCTTGTGAAAGTATTCACCTCTCTTTTTGTTGCTGTCTTGTTGCATTGCAACCTGGAATTAAAATTTATATTTATTTGGATTTCATGTAACAGACCTAATAAAATAATTATTCCAAAATGTTCAGATGGAATGACAAACATACACTGTTAAAAAAATTAAAACTGAAAAGTTGTGGGTGCCCCTTTGCTATGAAACCCAAAAATAGGATCTGGTCCAGCCAATTAACTTCAGAATTCACATAATTAGTTGACTGAGGTCCACCTGTGTACAATGAAATGAAAGTGTCATATGATCAGTCACATGATATCAGTATAAAAACTAATGTTCTGAAAGGCCCATGAGTCTGCAACAACACTAAGCAAGCAACATGAAGACCAAGGAGCTCCCCAAACAAGTCAGAGACAAAGTTGCAGAGAAGTATAGATCAGGGTTGGGTTATAAAGAATATGGCACCACTACAAACCTGAAAAGAAAAGGCTGGCTACCAAAACTCAAAAAACTGGGCGAGGAGGGCATTCATTAGAGATTCAACAAATACACCAAAGATAATCCTGAAGGAGCTGCCAAGATCCACAGAGGAATGGGAGTATCTGTCCATAGGCCCACTTTAAGCTATAAAATCCACAGAGAGGGGTTTTATGAAAGAGTGGCCAGAAAAAAAGCCATTGCTTAAAGAAAAAAAAACCCCAACATACTCATTGTATGGAGTTTGCCAAACAACATGTGGAAGAAGGTTTTCTGGTCAGATGAGACTAAAATGTAACTTTTTAGCCATCATAGGAAATGCTATGTGTAGTGCAAACCCAACACTTCCCATCATTCCAAGAACACCATTCTCACAGTAAAGCATTGTGGTGGCAACATCATGCTGTGTGGATGCTTTCCATCATCAGGGACTAGAAAAATGTTCAGAATTGGGGTTGAATATTTAAGCATTCTCAATTAGTTTTTTTTTTTGTTTGTTTGTTTTGTTGGTTTTTTGTGGGGGGTACTTTAATTAGTTTGTGTTACAATTAAAAATATTTTGCACCTTCAAAGTGGTAAGCATGTTGTGTAAATCAGATAGTACAAACCCCCAACATTCTTTTGCAAGGTACTGTATATCCAGAAATTATATATTTCAGTAAAGCTGCTTTGTGACAGTGTCCATTGTTAGAAGCACTGTACAAGTACAAATAATTGAACAGTCAGACATGCAAAGTATATTTTAGATAACAGTAAGACAGATTCATTTTGGTATTGAAAAGCAGATAGCATAAATCCATGTGATATACTGGACATTGCATTATAATTTGCTCTTTTACAGTGCGTTAAGTTTTAGCTCTAAAATCATTCATTTTTGGAGATGGCCTCCATTGGTACCAGATACAGTATGTTTAGTTTGTTTCCCGAATGAATACAGCCAGATAATACCAACATTTTCTATATAACAGCTCAACATACTGTCATAGATATATTCCCAAATATGTGCTTTTTGTACTTTCATCTTTTGTGAACTTACACCTCAAAAGATAATTTATTCAGACCAGGCAATCAGCAATTAATCATATGTAGTCCTACACATCTCTTTAGAAATCAACCAAACAATACAATAGCTACAATACACAGTTTCAGCAGATTCATGAACTTAAAACTTAATTAATTAATTAATTAATTAATTAAACCATTTATGGCAGAGCTTTCCTGCATGTTGATTTTTGTCATCAATCTAATTATTTCTTTGAAAAATCAAGTGCATAAAATACAAGTACAGTATGGGTAAAACCCAAAGGAACCATTTAGCTAGCTAGCTAACAAAGTCCACAGATCCTATTGTAGCTACATGAATTTGTTTCCTTTTCTAAACTGTTGTTAACTGCATTGTAAGCATTGAAATGTATTGAAACATGTTGATAATGTTCAGGTGTGGATAGAATAGAAAATTTTTAGGACGCATAACATTTGGTGATTTATTTAGGAAAAGATAAAAAAGAGTATTATGTAACAAAGGAGACTTAAAGAAGGGTGGCATGGTGGTGCAGTGGTTAGCACTGTCGCCTCACAGCAGGAAGGTCCTGGGTTCGCCCAGGGTGCCAAGGTCCAGCTCACCCAGGGTGCCTTTCTGTGTGGAGTTTGCATGTTCTCCCCGTGCATTCGTGGGTTTCCTCCGGGTGCTCTGGTTTCCTCCCACTGTCCAAAGATAGGAGACTTAAAGAGATAATTATGATTGTATGATTGTTCGAGATAATTGGTAAACAAACAGTCACAGCAAGCATAAGCAAAAAAATCAATTCAGAATCTGTACCAGAGTAACAACAAGGCAGTCAGGATATAAAAACACACAACACTTACATGAATAGGAGATATGGCAAGACTTCACAAAAACACTAGCCACATCCGAATATTCTTTTTTTTTATAATAAGAAATGGTGCTTCAATGCTTTCTTTCCCATCTCCTGCAGCATAGTGTCACTGGACCATCTTTTACAAAAGAAAAGAAGATGCCGAAAAGAATTCCTTGTGGCAACAACATTAAAAGTGATGAACCATCAGCACACAGTTCACTCAAAGAAATATTCATCCATCCATCTACCCATTATCTATACCACTTATCCATCAAGGTCATGGGAAAGCTAGAACCAATCCCAGCTGACAACGGGCAAGAGACCAAGTGTACACTCTGGGCAGCTCACCAATCTATCACAGGGCCAACAGAGAGACAACCAACCATTCACATTCACATTCACACCTATTGGCACTTTAGAGTAGCCAGTTGACCTAATCTGCATGTAATTGGACTATGGGAGGGAACCACAGCACCAGGAGAAAACCCATGCAGGCATGGGAAGATCAAGTATGATATAAATGATCATAAGAAAACATATAAATATGAGTGTGCAGGAAAGTGAGCATGGGCAACCATTCCTAATGTGACAATCATTTTATTTCAGTTTTGTGACTGGTAGCCTATATTCATTTTTTATTTCAATTCTAACCATGGTAATAAAGTAATATTTTTCACCATGTTGTCCATGTTTATATATCTTGGATGAAACAACATGGTAAGAATGCATGGAGAGCAAATACACTTTTTGTAGTCCATTTTTGGAACATTGTAGTTTCAAGGCAGGCCCATGTCAATGTCATCTGCTGTCACATAATTGCGCAGCTTAGTGTAAGTTCAGTTGGATTCTCCCAGCACTGCAGTTGAATTTTTCTACATTCTTATAAATTCTCCATCACATCTTCCCTTGACATAATGACATTTTCCACTAAGGTCAAGGAAAAGTGGTTAGGAAAGGACATAGGACGGACTATTCAGATGCAGCCACTGAGATTCACAAGGGTTTATATTTAATTTCTAAACCAGGCTGGGAAACCAGATGTGTATTCAGGACACAGTGACCTCCGCTGGTAGGGAGGGGTATCTCTGGGAGCTGCTGTGATCATTACTTATTGTTCAAGTTTTAATCAATGTTATTTGTTGATTGTGAGCACATTAGGAATATGGGTCCTCTCCACAGGAGAGTTTGAAGTGGATCTGGAATCCGGGGCTTCAAAAGTGTCCTTATGTATGCTCAAAAAGTGTCTGCTATAAAGGACTCAAGCATTATTTGTGCTAATTTCTCTAGCGATACAGTCATAATTGTACACATAAGAAAGATTATCTGTTTTAACATTGTGTAAACCAGGAGTGTATAATATTGTGAAATTGAAATCTGAGCTTTCTCTAGACAATGCCTTCACTTCTTTAAAGCTGTCTTTACTGCCTGCAATTTTATGTTGTCCGTGTTGTATTTTTGGTCTTTTAAAAAAAATGGATGCATTCACAGGGGACTACTTTGTCTTTCCAAGCACTGATTCTATTCCAACTTCAGACATCTCCACTTTGATGATAAATTGGAGGACAGGCTCAGCATACCTGAACATATGTAATAGTCGATCATTTTCCTCAATAAATAGTATAAGTATAATATTTTCATCTCATTTGTTTGACTGGGTTCTCTTTATCTACTTTTAGGACTTGTGTGAAAATCTGATGATGTTTTAGGTCATATTTATGTAGAAATATAGAAAATTCTAAAGGGTTCACAAACTTTCAAGCACAACTGTAGTCTTCAGAACCCTGAACTCATTCTTTTATACACACTGAACAATTCACATTGTTGTTCCACACATAGTGAACGATTTTGAGTGGGATAATTAGAGAGAGAAACATAAATCAGATAAAGTCTCAATCAACCAGTATCTCAGATCATCTGACAGTAAACAATGTGACCTTTTTATTTTCAATTGACCAAACAAGAGAAACAGAGAGAGAGAGAGCATTTCTTTTTCCATGTATATACACCATCTAAAAACAAGTCTCTGACTAATGAGGGGGAAGCTGATACGGATGAATTGTTCATTAATTAACGCCAATTTCCGCTTTCCATTCAGCATATTTCATTGTACTGAATGGACTCTAAACACCCATTCATCCTGTATTCACAGAACACTACAATTCTCAAGACACTGCACTCTTTGTGTGTGTGTGTGTGTGTGTCTTCATTCATGAAGTTCTTAATAGAGGTATGACATGCTAAATTGAGTTGTTCCAGTGACAAAGTTAAAAAGAGTTTAATGACATAGTCATGAAGAACATCCAGATAGCAAATGACTGATGGACCAGTGACAGCCCAGACTTCCCCCATTCGTACTGCCACAGAGTGGTAGTCCAACATAGATATGACCATATTTGTGCCATGATACGGAAATGCCACAAAAGCATTATATATATATTTGGGTTGACTTTTGTCCCAGATTCTAAATGCCATTTCTGTCTATAGTCAGGGCTGCCATATCTGTGTGACAAAAGCAGTCCAGTGGCCAATCACAAGCAGTCCATTACATAACTCAAAATATGCGCCTCGCAAACCTTATGAATTGATTTTACATCCCAAAATCATGTTATAACCAAATATAATGTAATATTTACAACGTAATATCATGCATTATAGGGTGGCACAGTGATGTGATAGCATGTAGTGTTGCCCCCTCACAGCTTCAGTGACCATGGCTCAAGCTTGAGCTTGGATTACTGACTATACATGCTCTTCTGGTGTCCATGTGGGTGTTTTCAAGGTTCTCCAGTTTCCTCCCAATGACCAAAACATGCCAGTATGAGGACTGGCTACTATAAGCATGGCATCCCTTCCAGTGTGAATACTTCTGTTTTACCCCCAGTGTTAGTGGACAGAAATAGAAACATACAGAGGTTATACTTCTTTATGAAATGTACGGTGATAAAAAGCATTCTGAACAGAGACTATGAGGCCATTGCTGTTGTAAGTTCTATGAGTGTGGGTGTAGTATTGCTCCTCTCTTAAAATTGGGCTCTTCAATCATTTGAAGTGAGAGCTATAATCAGAAACTGATATTTAAAAGTTCTTCCTGTTTTTGAACATTGTGTCACTTTGCCTATTGCATAATGCGAATTATGCCTATCCAAAAGTGTTTTTAATTTCAAATTGTTTTTGGATTTTTATTTGAATGGAGACATTTTGTAGAATGTAGTTCGTGTGGATGGGAATTTTTTTTAACAGAGGAGTAAAAACAAAGTTTTCAAAAAACATCTGTATACACATGGAAGCAGCTATTCTATATTGCCTATAGGTGTGAATGTGAGTGCGAATGGTTGTTTGTCTTTATGTTAGTCCTTCAATAGTTAGGCAACCTGCCCAGGGTGTACCCCACCTCTCACCAAAAGTCAGCTGGGATTGAGTCCAGTTTCACCATGACCCTTAACAGATAAGCAGTAAAAATAATGGATGAATGGATATGGCCTAAATTAGTTAACATTTGTCATGTGATATTTTATAAATTTTTAATGGCTGACAAAAAATAATTCACATTGAGTATGCTATAGCCATTCATGATGGGTAGTTCAATAGAATGTAACTGGCCATGAACTCTGAGTGGATGTGGTAGTTTTACCCTCTCCCCTGTCAATCAGAGCAACACTAGCCAATCATTGTAATCTGTGAGCTCATGTATGCAAAAGGGGAAATTAGCACCTTTTATGAATACACAGACACATGTTACATTGACTGATCATGGTTTAGTCAATTGCATAGAGGGATAAGCCAGCAAGCATTGAGCCAGCAAGCATATTCTGGCATTTTAAGAAACATTTTTTCTTCTTCTAGAAGAACCAAATCCAACAAGACCCAAATAAGACAATTATGTCAGTAGAATAAACTACCTACACTGTCACAAAAGACAATCAACGAGTAGTCATGAGAAGAAAACAGTCAAACTCCAGTATCAGCATTTGGTAGAGCCCCCAGGAAATTGCGACCACATAGAGGATCTCAAGATTTAAACAGTTGCGTTGGCTGATTTCCTCGGTGTAACAGTGCAGTGCAATCTGGTCTGGTTGTGCCTGCAGAGCGGTTCGCAGATGCTCCTTCCAAACTCTTCTTTAATCTGAAGCACAGAAACATCAGAGACCATGCAGCATGCCTTGCTGTCTAAATCTATGGTTTTAAAAGCAGACCCAGTAGGTGAGAAGATAAGTTCTAGGATTATCTCTACATCAATGAATATAGCAAGTAGCTAGAAATGGAAAATGTGTTTTTTTAAGTCCTCAGAAATGACAAAGGATTCTGCACTGGAATTTGAGGGACCACTTTCCATGGAGGACCTGATTGGTGTTCTTCAACTGATGGAGTGTGAAAGAGCACTGAGCAGTGATGGGCTTCTGGTAGAATTTTATAAATCTTTCCAGCCACTGATTGGTAAGGAAGTACTATAAGACATAAAGAATAGTCTTTCTATGGTGCAGCTGCCATCAAGCTAAGGCGGTTTTGACCATTCTAAGACAGGTGACCACCATGAACTTGATACCCAGGTACCTCTCTTGCAGTTCTGTTGTGATTACAAGCTGTGTTGCCCTACTGCATACCAATCAGGTCAATCTTTGTTCTGTTTTGATACCGATTAGGGATGTTCTTTTTCCAGGACTTTTTTGGACGTTTTTGCTCTGCCCAGCTCTTATATCCAAGATCTGGGTTTTGTATATGTATTGTTTATGTATTGTGTATGTATTGTGATGCTAAAAATCATACTCAAAGTTAATGATGGTGCTTATTTTAGAGTTCTGAGGGCAATACAACAGGGTTGCTGTCTGTCTGAGAAGTTATATGCACTAACAGTAGATTAAGGAATGTTATTTCTGGTGACTAAACTGTAATTTTAGGGTTTTCTTATCTGATTGCACTAATGATGTTCATTCATTCATTCATTCGTCTTCATTAACCACTTCTGAAGATCATTATAATCTGGGCTGTGTAGATCCAGATATCCTAGGAACCACTTATTCTAGGAACACTGGGCAGAAGATTGCACACTATGCCAGTCCATTATGGGGCAAGATGCACACACATTCACACCTAGGGGCAATTTAGCCCTTGCATACCCAATTTTCCTGCTGCCATGTTTTTGAAGTTAGGAAGAAACCAGACAACCTGGAGGAAAGCCATACAGACACAATGAGAACATTCACACAAACCTGAGCTCAGGATCGAACCAGAGACCTTGGAGCTGTGAAATGGCAATGATACTCAATGAAGATTTTTGGGAGATAGATAAGCTGAGCCAAAAAAAAAAAGAGTTCATTGAAAAAGTTAAAGACATCCTCAGTAGATAGACCTGGATGCTACCTCACATGTCTGTAAGAGGATTTGTTTTTTCAATACATGCTTGTGTTTTTATTAGTAATAACCTGGTAGCATCTTCCCTATGACAGAATTTAGCAGGTTTGAAACCACACCCATATCTACTGTCCAACATCCAGATTTTTTTCTAAGGAAGATGAAGGTCAAGCTTGTCAAGCACTAATCACAGAGTTCCAGCCTTCCATTTCTAGTTCTTACTGATACGTCACACTTCATACATCACGCCAGAAGGCGTAATGCTCTACTTCAGAAGCTGGGAAATCTGGATAAGGACTTATCTTTGTTTTTAACAGATCTAAAAAAAAACAAAAAAGCATGGCCTTACAAATTCTACCATCTTTTTAAAGTTCTCTTTTTCTTAAGAATCAGTGGAAGAGAAACAGCCTCTCTATACCAGCTATTGAAAGAGCCAATAATAAAAGGGCGAAACTAGTTGTGAAGTGCAAGAGCAGAATGAATCCTTCTATTGAGAAAACTCTTTGCAACAGTCGACTTAAAACTTTGAAGGACTTGGTGGATTGAGCTAACCCTGAGCTTTTTCCTCCTAACCGGCTCTGTGATGTTTTTTCCCCCTCAAAGCTGTACAAAGTTGTGGATCTTTTCCTATCATTCATTTAAATTGTTAAATAAAATCTTCCCCTACATTCTAATTAACAATACACCATTATACTTTGCATTGTATTTGTTATAAAATATCTTTCAATGAATATAAAACATCATGCTACATATTTGCATTCACAAAGACAGAACAATTCTTGTATCTGCACTTAACTTTCCCTAAGGTTGTGTTTAAAGAATATTCCTTTCATCCCATCCTCAATACATTACACACATCATCAGCAAGCAGCGGTGCAGTCAAAATCTCATACTGCCTCGGTTACACGCAGAGGAGATTCATACACATCTCATCATTCTCACTAGAACTATCTCTAAATCATTTTGTGCCAAACAAATCATAAGTTGATAGGATCCAGTGCATGCATTTCAGTCACGATTGTACTACGTATGTGTGATTAATGGCATTAGAAAATGAAAGTGCTCCATTTTCAATGCTAAACAGAGAAATCAAGCACATTTTCTTCCAAATGTTGAACAAATCCCAACATTCATATAAAAGTGCCTGTTTAAATAGTCAACTCTTTTCTGAATGACACATCACTAATAGATATACAGTAAATATAACATAATAAAGCTGCAGTCTTTTAGAGATACTATTGTTGTATTCTTAAAACCAGTACGCATAATAAATAAATATTATTAAATATAATGATTTAACGTATGTGTTTTTTATGTATGTATTTTCAGTGTCTGTGGTTACTGGAGTCTTGTACTTCAATGAAAATTTTAGATTATATTTTATTCATTTATTTATTTATTTAGCTAAAATCTCTGCATTTTTTCTTATTTGCAATATTTCTTTTTAATTTTGTATGTATATGCTTGTGTATTTTTGTCATTAAGTGCTATTCTGAGTTCTAAATACACACCTTCACACACAATTCACAAACTCTAACTTCAATAAGAGAAACAAAAATAATTAACTCAGCGTGCACACTCACACACACACACATTAATAACTGCAGTCATTTTTTCTGCTTCCCACAGCATACTGTGTAAACTAAAATGTGATGTGTGTGTGTGTGTGTTGACTTCTCAAATCATGAGAAAACTCACCCAAAAACAGACATTGTATCACTCATATTTAACTTAATTTGCTTCTTCCACAGATTAACCTTCATTCTTTATCTCTATGTCGCTTATGTCCTTTTTTCATCACACTCCATCTATCTTTCTTATATTCACCATTCTTCTCTTCTCTCCTTCCCCTGCTCTTCCTTTCTCCCACCCTTTCCCAACTCTCCCCAAACAAAACCTGCTGTTCATCAGCTGTAGATATGATGTGCATGGGAACAGCAAGGTTTTTAATAAATGAGGTAGGATTGCCAGTTGCTCATTCATTCCTCAAACTTAGTGTAGCAGTGGTGTGCAAGGAAGCTCAGGGACCAGGGACGGCTATGAAACTGCTAAAACTAATAAGCAAGCACTGTCTATTTAGAGAGTCAGGTTTTTAGGCGAGGGCAATACATCCTGGTAAAACAAGGAGATGCTGCTCTAATGCTGGATTCTAATTGCATAATTGATGACTGGTAAGTAAGGATAGGGTTAGGAATGTAAAGAGACTACAGTTTAGCTTGGCCTGAGCAAAGAAGACATAAAAGGATTCAATATTCAGATGGAAAACAAAGAGTTTGTAGCTTGGTCATGGTTCAGTGGTTAAGGCATTGAGCTAATGACCATAAAGCTGTGAGTTCAACTCCCAGCACTGAAAAGCACTTGAGCAAGACCCTTAACACTCAATTGCTCAGTTGCATCCCATCTCAATTGTGTGTTGATTTGGATGAACATCCAAGTTTTTGACACAAGAAAGCCTTTGGGATGGAAGGCTTTCTGGTTTTTCTAGTAATGACAAGCTGCATTCTTTTCTTATTACCTTTGAGAGAGAGATAACAGGAAGGTTGGTAACGATTCATGGTCTTCATAGATTTTACAATTTAAGTGATATCAGAAAAGAACTTGTATGTATGTATGTATGTTGTGTTCTTTATTTTAATTTGCTGTGGTATAAGATAAAACCTTTCTGACATTTTTGGAAAATAAATAAATGTGGCATTGAAAATATTCTCATATGCTATGTTTTTTTTGTTTTTTATTTATTTATTTTTTTGTCATTTCTATTTTCTTTTTTATTGTCATGAGAAGTTACCTTCATTGTTCATTTTGCATTAGTAAGCAGAAATCCACAGCAGAGGGTAAAAAAATGATGTAATACCAGAACTGAATATCTTAATAACTGACTTTGTTGCACCTGCATTATGTTTACTGCAAATGGGAGTCTACAGACAGCAAAGGGATGTGCTGGAGATAAAATGCAGGTAGTCAAATCGTATAACTGGCCTGAGGCTGGCTCAGGAGTTAAGACTGTGCTGGTGACTAGAAAATTGGCAGCACTGGGATTTGAACTCACAGGGCCACAGAATCAGATGCTTAAAAATAGAGAAGTTTATGAATCCTTAACTGCGAAGATTTACACTTGGATTTTATTCTGCCTTGTAAGTCTTTTTCGATGAAAGTGAATTTTAAAGAAATAAATGTAAATATGATATCACTTTGCACACATTCCCGAACATGACTTGAGATATGAATATATGGTGCACATTTGCATAAAATATAATGTCAAGAATGAACGGTTTGACAGTATAAAAAAACAAAAATGAGAAGGAAGAAAAATTTTTTACTGGGGTAAAAAAACAAAAAACAAACCTGAGCTACAGTTGAGCTAAAACCTGAGTAAATGCTTTCTCCGTCTAAAAATACTACAATTATCCTTGCTCTTTTTGTGATCTCATCTCCAATTTCATGAGTAATGGAAGAAAAAGTGGATGAAAATGCCTCAGTTTCTGAAATGGTTATATTTTAAACTGTACTTTTCCACCATCAGGAATAAAAAAAGCAAGAGAACCGGAAGGAGCTGAGAGCTCTGTACACAAATGCTGTGAGCAACGGTGTGGAAAGACGAGTGGATGTTTGAGCCATCCTCTAAGAGGACAGGCTTCTTTACTAACCACATTATTACTCTGAACCATGACACGGATTCCAGCCAGGCAGAACATGGTCTCAGGTTGAGAGAGATAGACTTCAGACTTTCACGCTACTCTAGAGGAATTAGAGTTCTATAAGAATGCCTTTAGCTAAATAATTTTCCAGCATGTCCAGTAAGATATGAAGACTTCCTGTAAAGGCAGGACGGGACACAGTCCTTTACACGTCACTGTAATTCTCCTTGTAGAAACACATACTTGGAACTTTAGCTTACACTGATGTGAGACAGAAAAGGATTTGGGTAATGTTTGTAGTTCACACTTGGTTTTATGCACTCACAGAAGACCAAAAGTACACATATACAAAAGTCAGCCAAAAAACATATACACACTTCAGGAACACTTCTACACATAAATGTCTGGAAGCTAATGGCCACCACTTTGAGCAGCTCTTGTAATTGTAGAGGCCAAAGGTAACTTGTATTAATCTCACGATATCGGAATAAATTTAGTGTTAAAATATTTATACTTTTTTATTTCCTGACGTGTGTATACGTTTGTTTGGCTGACTCTGTATACAGTATGTAGGTTCTGGGTTTGAACCTGGCAGCCAACTGGGACTTTGCATGTTATCCCCATGCTCTCCGCTTTCCACCTACAGTCCAAAGACTTGCAGATGAGGTCAACTGGCTACTCTAAATTGCCCATAGGTGTGAATGTGAATGTGAGTGTGAACACCAGTATGAACATGTTTATGGTTATTAACTGGTAAACGAGGCTGAAGCAAGTTGCACTATTCTCATCTGGAGACAACTGTTTAACATTTAGAAACATGCTCCCACCCATCCATCCATCCATCCATTATCCATCCATCCATCCATCCATCCATCCATCCATTATCTATACCGCTTTATCCGTCCAGGTCGCGGGGAAGCTGGAGCCAATCCCAGCATCGGGCGAGAGGCGGGGTACACCCTGGGCAGGTCGCCAGTCCACCACAGGGCCAACACAGACAAACAGCCACACACGCTCGCATTCACACCTATGGGAATTTAGAGTAGCCAGTTGACCTAATCTGCATGTCTTTGGACTGTGGGAGGAAACTGGCCCACGCGGAGGAAACTCACGCATGCATGGGGAGGACATGCAAACTCCACACAGAAAGGAGATCGAACCCAGGGCCTTCTTGCTGTGAGGCGACAGTGCTAACCACTGCACCACCGTGCTGCCCTGCTCCCACCTAATTTGTGCTAATTTATTTGGATTTTTAGTTATAGATTGAATAAACATTCAACAGTCAAAGGATTTAGTTATCATTTAACAAGCATTAATTAACACATGGTAAGTTACTGTTACTTATGGTTCATTAATTTTGAAGCTCTTGGAACAGTTAACATTAATTAATGCAGATAATAATGTTAATGTTAAGGAAACATAATGAAAAACATTACCCAAATTCAATATAGAAACCACAGCACTGAATAATGCATTCTGCATTATGCTAAAGCTGCTGCGGTCATGTAAACTTTAGGGTTATTATCTATTGTGAGCCTTCCAAGAAGCGGAGAATGAAAATGTAAAGAAAAATTAATCAGCCAGTCGTGCAGAACACAATTCAAATTCAGGGAATGAAGAAAAATGAGATCCCGTCATTATATACGCAGTCTGTCCTGAAAGATAAACAGGACTAATATTTGTGTTTAGATTCTTAAATAGTGTGTGGTATTTATAGTTCGAAACTTTCAAACAGTTCTTTCTCTTTAACGTTTATTATCACACCCACACACTGATGCCATCTACAAGATATGTATGAAAAATCCATACTGCAGCTTGTTTAACATATCTTTCTGAAGGGACAGGTACAAAATTATGTTAAAGGTGAAGTTTTGCTAATTTGCTCACATTAACTATCTATATTTAACCAGGTTAGCCTGTTTCTTCAAATATTAGGTCAGATTAGCATTGATTCCAGTAACTAAATTAAAATCAACTTCAAATAAAGTCAACTTATAGTACTATTGGTTAGTTATAGAGTATTTTACTTATATTTACTAAATTTAACATATAGGAAGTAACACAGGGCAGCTGATTTTGCTTTAAGAGATTGCTAACTGCCCTGATTTTTTTTTTAAGAATAAGCCAATATATTAGCTATTAGCATTGCTCTTACTGTCAGAAAATGGAGGCCTTAGTTGCTATCCAGCAGGCAGGATTGATTATGGCTCAAAAATGATTCAGTTTGAATTTTACATTCTTCAGACAGTCCTGTTCCGAGTTGTGAAGTCATAACTACTGGATGTAGCTAGCTATTTAGGAGTTTATATTTATATCAAGTTAGCTATGTAGTTAGCTATTTAGGAGTTAGTATTTATATAAAATTAGCTGTTAAGGAGTTTATATTTATATAAAGTTATCTATTTAGGACTTTATATTTATAATAATTCCAAAAGTATCCTTAGACTGTCATTGCACTTAGGATTCCGGCTCAGTGTGTTTAAATCCAGCTCAAATGGCTAACTTTAGCTGGAGCAGACAGAATGTGCCTTTTATTTGGGGCTGTAAAGGAACTTCAGATTTGCAGGTTTTATTGTAGCAGCTGTGTATCGTCATCCAGTTTGGCAGCAGGAACAGACTCCATCTTGACTGTGGAGAGTCTGTACTGAGACAGCTCAATGTGAAGCTTCCAGTAGCGCAGTCATATCTGTCAAAGCAAATCTATTCTACTTCTCTGACATGTTCATTTTCCTTGGCTTATTCTTCAGCTAATTAAAAAAGCAGCGCAGCTAATTAAAGATCACACACACACACACACACACACACACACACATTAATATACAAGTCAGATGTACTGTATCTAAGATGATTTGAGTGTGGTTTGAAAAAGTGTGTGTGTGTGTGTGTGTTGGATGAAAAACAGAAGACAAATAAACAGATGGAAGAGAGAGAGAGAGAGAGAGAGAGATGGACAGATGGAGAGAGAGAGCAAGAAGAGGAAGTGCATGGACTCTGAAATGCAACAGCGTCAATGGACACAGTTCATCCACCCGATCATCCATCACCAATGACTGAGCAATTTACACACAATAGGAGAAAAAGAGAGAGACGGAGTGAGAGAGAGAGAGAGACGGTGGCCAATTGGGATCTTCGAATGAATTTGGGCTCACTTCTCCGGCTGCTTAATACAAGGATTAATTCCTAAGAAAAAGGCACAAGGGCAGACAAATAAATCTTTCAAATTAATTTTCAGTGCCTATGGAATGGGGTGCCTACATTAGAGTGGTTTTACAGAGGTTTTCCTTTTCAGTAATGTAAGCAAATGGTTGAATAGAGCAAAAATCATTTTAGCAGTTTAACAAGGACATTGTTCCACATGCTAACACTGAAGCAGGTGCTTTTACTGTCATTTATTTTTACTGTCACTGTTAGGGTGGAATGAAGGAATGAATGTTCTGGTTGGTTCACGGGTTATTGTGTGTGTGCGCGTGTGTGTGAGAAACTCCAAACCTCCATCTACACAGGTAAGAGACACTCTCTCACAGAATTGTCTGTTCCTGTCTCTCTCCCTATCTCTCTGTCTGTCTTGAGCTCACAGAGTGTAATGATCTCTGGAAAGTCCTCTGGCAGTGGTAGTGAGCAGAACTGATATTAGCTAAAATTGAGCAGTAAAAGCAGCACATACTGCTATCAGTGTGAAACCAATTGCAGAGTGCGGCAGGGACATACATTATCTAGCAGATAGAGCAAGAGAAAGTGAGACAGACAGACAGACAGAAGTTGTGACACAATACTATATTAACTGATTATAAATTCCAGTGTTGTGTATGCATGTCTGTGTGTGTATGTGTGTTCTAATTAAACAATACAATAACGTTAGGTTAGGAAAGGCCATGCAGACTGTGTGTACAGGACTGTGTGTGTGTGTGTGTGTGTGTTTTGCACATAGGGTTTAGTAGAGTGTAAACTGCTGTTTTCAAGTATGGTGGTCTGGGTTGTGCTTCAAGACCTCACCAGAGGTGTTAATGACCCCTTTCTGGGTCTGAGCACAGAACTGAGCACTGAACAATATAATTGGTTCACATAATTATGTTACTTCTGTATACATTTCAAAATGGTAAGGAAATTCATCCTGTGATCTGCAGATGAGATGGATCCTTTACTGTATATGTGTGAAGAAAGCAGACATGGTGACTGCAATTCAGGAAGTTTGGGCAATTCATCATTATAACAGCTTAGCTGAATTCTCAATTCTGATTGATCAGACGTTGTTAATTAATTTTCTATGACAGCAGGTCTGACAGTTTTTCTGGCTGTGAGACAAATTACAAGATGTTAATGTGCTCAGTCTAATATATTATTGTTTCTCTTGTAATAGCCTAACTCGTTCAGAGGGGCTTGTATGGTGTACACTCCACAATCTAAGATTAATTATAAATGGATTAAAAATGTGCTGTTATTTAATAAAGATAAACATGTGATCACTGAAAATGTTAAGTTTTCTCTACTATTTAATTTTAATAATAATCTTTAATAATAATAATAATAATAATAATAATAATAATAATATTTTAATCAAAAAATTTCAATGCCTTATAACAGTAAGTGAATTTATCATCACTAGAAAATTCTTCAAAACAGAGTGGGTTTTTTTTCTTTCTATTTTGTTTTTTTTTTGCTTTACAGTTTCTCAGTAAAAGAGGTGGGTGAACTTAGAACCATTTATAGCTGCTATAATGTGAGTGCATAATAACATGAACGAACATTTTACAGATGCGTTACAACACTAAATGTAATTAAAAATGGATAAAAAGTACAATGTGTCTTTCTTTAATAACCAAAAATAACCAGTCTTTGGCAGACTCCTGTTATAAGCAGAATAAAACATTTATAGGAAAATAATTCACTTCAGGATGGTAATATTAATTCAGCCTAATGTTGGGCACCCCATGATTTTCCTGTAACAGCACACCCCCAAGTGTTTTATTTCTTACATAACAAACTGAAAGACAAACAGTTCACCAATGTAATAAAAAAACACCTAACAAATAACACCTAAATTAAAAACATTAATAAGAGTTTATCATCTTTCAAGAGCTTACAGAGAATTCTCTCTGTCTTTGTGCAAGCTCTGCTTCTTTTAATGTATACAACGTTTCCTGTTTGACCTTTGCAGATTTCTGAAATTGAGTAAATTAGATTTGTCCTTAAAGTCTTGGATACACCATACATTTTAAATCCTGCAACCATGAAACATGATGAGACTTTAGTCATCACTGCTTAACAATTATCAGGCTGATGAGAAAATCTTTTTCCATTATTAGGAGAGCAAAAGAAATACGCAGAACTGGTTCAAGGTTTTTTCTGCTCTTTTCCTGATTTTCATGGTCATTGTAACTCTTTAAAATTTTTGTACAGATACTTGAGCTTTAGCCACGACTCAATATGCTTCCCCCCATTTAGGAATTCTACTGCAGCCGTCAATGTCTGTCTGCTATTTTTCTCATAAAGGCTCAAATCTGACCAACTTACAGCACCAGGCTGCATCAATAGTTGGCACTGTATGAAACTGAAACCCAGTGAAAAGGTCAGAATTAATCAATGCCTTTTAAAAAAAAAAAACCACTGATCCTTACTGTTGTAAAAGTACACTCTTGAGCAGAACAGACTCAATGTAGTCTTCCTAACCCCCCAAAAAACTTTGAGTTTTGCCATGATACATCACACTTATTCATCATTACTCATGAGCATTTCAATCTTGTGCAATATACCAAACCTAGTTTATTATTTACATGCAAATCATCTGCTTAATGTTTGTCATTGTGTAAACTAATGACAAGAAAATGACAGTCTTACATCATTTGCTTGGCATTAATGACACATTAGCATTAGCTTTGTAGTGAACATGATGCCAAAGTGTGTAAATTGGTGTTCTCACAAGCTTCAGTGTGATGTTATCAGAGGATTTGGCAGTTCACCGGCTACTGTGTGTTTGCTCATCAAGAAAGAGTGAGTAATTATAGCTAATGAACTCCTGTGCTCTCTCACAGGGCCACTATATAATTAATGTGAGTTTAATCTTAATAAGGCGTAGGCTAAAGAGGAAGAGGCGGAGTCAAACACTGTGAGGAGTTCAGACCTCATAAAGACCTCGAACATGACCCTGCTCACATGGCTGCTGGGAATGTGAGATTATTAGTGAAATGTAAACAATTAGGCCTAATTTTGAGCTATATTAGGTGGAGCTGGCTCGTTTAGCTTTGCAGAAGGTTTTTTATCGTGTTTATGAAGTCATTTTCCAGCGCAGATGGCAGTCGGACGGTTATTCGCTATTAACGGTAGATTACGAGAGTCGGCCGTCGGTGATAGAGTGCAGAGTGCAATTCAGCTAATATCAGTTCAGCTTTCTACCTCTGCTAGAGTTTATTCCAGCAAGAGATCATTAGAGCATGAGTGAGAGAGAGAGAGAGAGAGAGAGAGAGAGAGAGAGAGAGAGACTTGTGCTATGGAGGTTTGTGATTGGATGTAGATGGCTATATGGAGGTCATGCATCATGGAAATATTGTGAGGCGAGCAGTCTACCTCAAGGATTTTTACTACTGTCCAACCTTCAAATCTGACAGAGTTTGTAGGGTTCATACAATTAAATTAAAAAGTTGCAAAACATAACTAAGGTTGCTAATACTAATACACTGTGTTATAGCAGTCTGCAAGACAGAAAAATCAGGAGCGCGAAAGTAACTCGCAAGGAGCCTCATCATTTTTGAGAAATGTGACAGACATATTTTTCAGATTTTTCTCATATTCATTGTTTGATGGGGTTTTTTTTGTTTGTTTTCATTTGTTCTTACTACAGAATATAAAGAAAGCAAGGAAGAGAAAGACAGAGAAAGATTTACTTATGTAACACTAAGTGTGCAGGTGAAATATCATGACTCATCTCTCACAGTCACAAATATTGAAAACACTCTGAGATCAGAATGGAAATGTCTTGACTCGCTCACATTCACACACATTGCACACTTTAAAACATGCTGAGATTGACACTCAAATATCTTGACTCTTTACTCTGGCACTCTCTCTCTCTCTCTCTCTCTCTCTCACACACACACACACACACACGTTTGTTTTTATGTGGGGCCCTCCCAATAATTTCTATGGGCATAACCCTAACCTTAATTATGACAACCCTAATTCTTATCCAGCACTAACCTTAAACATAAATAACCAAACAAAATACAAGACCTTTGGCTATTTTAGTTATTTGATTATATTCACAGATTTTTGTAATATTGAGTTTCTTGTAAAAATAACAGGTTTTTATCACACTGTGGGGGCAATCTGGTCCCCACAACATTATATAAACATGGTTCACACACACAAACACACTCGATTCTGATCCCTTTCTCTTCCCACACTCTGCACATCTGACCCACTTTGGTTTCCACTCTACTTATTTACTCTTTCCTACTCTTGCTAGCCTCCAGCACCTTTTACTGGTTTCCTTAGTTCCCTGGCTATGTTTGAAACTTTATATTTGTGTAGTACACTGACTTGTAGTATGCACTGTGTACTGCACAGTACTCCCTACCCTAGTATACAGTATTGCATGCATATATGATAACTTCCATGTAGTGTACTAAACTAGTAGGTCCATGTGAAAAAGAAAAAAAGCATGGGGGCTGGTGGCAGTATATCAGAAAACCTGTCTATTGCTACTAGTGAATGCTAGCTAGCAATCTTGCTAAAGTGTCATTTATAAATGACATCTAGCTTAGCTAGGAAGTATGCCACTCAGTTACATTAACAAGCTAGTTAGCTAGAATTTGTTAATCATTTGTTCTATTAAAAATAAAAAAACCAAGAAAATATGAAAATACACCAAAATATACAATTCATTTATTATTTAATTTACATTTATACTCAGTGTGTCATGGACCTGCCCCTTGCTACCAGTGCAGTATTTTCTCTGTGAATTCCAATTTCTATGAGCACTTGCACTCTACCAAGATGGCCGACACACTCTCTGGTTTATTGTGCTGCTTGGATGCTGGTACATCCAAGCTATGCATTCTCACACAGACTATACAAGGACTCTAAGGGTTACAGTACTTTGTGAAGCATTTTGTTTAGCCCCCCGTGTTTGCTATTGCCAAGCATTCTGATTTTGTTTGTTCTGCTTTTTGACTCAGGATTTTCATTGTTTGGATTTTGCATTTTTGCCTGCTCTGTCATGGCTCTGCCCCTTGCTACTAACACAGTATGTTCTTATGTGAACTCCAATTCCCTTGAGCACTTGTGCTCTTTCAAGATGCCCAATACACTCCTGGACTTTTTGTCATATGATTGGTGATTGTATGCATGTGCATCCAATCTACACACTCTCACAAAGACTATATAAGGACTCTCAGTGTCACAATACTTAGCAATGCATTAGTTTAGCCCCCACGGCTGCTATTGCCAAGTCTTCTGATTTTATTTTTTATTATGGTTTTTGACACAGGATTTGCATTGTTTGGATTTTGCCTTTTTGCCTTCCTACGTAGTTCTGTTTGTTAATCACCTGACCTTGTTTCTGTTTTTGAACTCTGATACTGCCTGCTGATGTTGTACCTTTGCCCTTGTGTGTTAATAAAGACATTTATTTTACTGCCACCTTCTATCTGCTCATGTGTCCAGCCTCACTCCCACAAGGCTGACACAGAGCAGGGTCACAGTCACTTCTGCTGTCCACCATGGTTTTTGAAAATTTTGGCAAGATGAAAAATCACTGCATTGCATAATGGAATGCAATAGCTGATGAAGTGAGCTCTGGATGTACTCTGGAAATTTTCACCAGAGTAGTATATCATCCAGGTGACTGTTGTGTACTGCAGCATTTTCTATTTCTCATGTACTGCATATTACTTGCTGCTTTTCCTTCAAGGTCAGTATATGAGCAGTGTCCAGTATGGAGTTTTGAACACAGCCTGTTCTCTTTTAATTAGACTTGTTTACACTATGCCCTTTCATCTCTGCATGGTTTATGATTTCACATTACCAGCTGGTCAACGATAGTAATTTGAAGGCCCTTTAATAAACATACTTTGAATACTCAAGTGCATCTGACCCATAAGTCTGATTAGTTGAACATTTTACCTTTCATTAATGCAGCAACTAGGCATTTGAAGCATGAGATACTGCAGGGCATAGACAGTTTGTGGCTTTTATTAACAAAATGATTATCTGTTTTTTTCTTGTTGCTCAGAAAGCTCTTAGTGAACACATTTTCATAAAAAAAAGGCTTCCTGCCTGTTTATACTTCATACATATTTCTTGCACTAGAGATACAATGTGGATGGTCTTGGAGGAGCTCTGTTTACCTAGGTCTGAGGCAGGTTGATCAGTCTGGAGTTGATCAGTCTGGAGCCACCTACTTTCTTGGAGGAGAAGATCATGACCCATCTGGGTCTCTGATCTGCTTGCCTGCTACATCAACTAGTTGATTTGTGTTACCAAGGAATTGTCAGAGTCCTGAGCCATCCAGGTAATGTAAGCAACCCTCTGAGCCTTTCTCATGCTGATGTTCTTCTGGGCACCCTTTCTGTGCACATCAACATCCAAGCCTTCATATGGACATCACAGCCTCCTTCACCTAAGTCTGTGAATGAAGATTCCCACAGTTTGAAAAATTATGTGCTATTGACTTGCAGCTGTTGATGAATGCAATGTAAAGTGTGAGCAAGCAGAAACAGCATGAAAACCTGCAGAGCCATTATTAAAAGGTCCAAACTCCAGGATGATCAGTAACTATCAATACTGAATCACACTCCAAGGTGATCAGTAATGTCATTACTGACAGACTCCCTCACAGGATGATCAGTAACCATCATGACTGTTGCAAATTCCAAGAGTGACCTGCAAATGTCGTTAGTGACACACACTATAGGGTGCTCAGTAAGTGTCATCACTGACGCAAACTCCAGGGTGATCACTAACCCTCATTACTGATGCACACTCCAGGTTCATCAGTAACCATCATAACTGATGCAGACTCCAGGGTGTTCAGTTACCATCATTACCAACACACACTACAGGGTGATCAGTAACTGTCATTACTCACACACAATCCAGGGTGATCAGGTACCATCATTACCAAGGCACACTCCAGGGCAATCAGAGTGCTAGAAAAGTGTTTCAGTAGTAGTGAATATAAACAGATACCAAACTCCCAAACACACACACACACACACGCACACACGTATAGGCATGAGCATGCATTCTCTGCTTGGTGAAGTGTGTATTGCTCAAAGGGCTGTTTGTTCTCTGAAGTGCTTGATTATTTTTCCATTAGAGAGAAAAAATGAAGAGGAAGAACATCATTCATTTTCAAACACTTCCACAAAGTATCTGTGTGTGTGTGTGTGTGTGTGTGTGTGTGTTTAGCAGAAAAAAAGCAATGAAATGATGAAAGAAATGAGGGATGCTAGTGATTCCAGTTGATAAATGGCATGTGAGAGACAAAGGGACAGACAGAGAGAGAGAGAGAGAGGATGATGATGATGATGATGATGACAATAATGGTGAAAGATGAAAGTGATGTTTTGCCCTCCTCACTATTCAGCTGCAGGCTTGAGTAATCAAGCAGCTTCTGCTAAAACAAGTAACCAGTTCTAATGCACCAGCTTGCGTGCGCGTCCACACACACACACACACACACACAAACACGCACACATACACACATACATACATACACACAGGCAATCAATTTTTAATTGGCCAACAGAGTAGCACACCCAAAAAATTTCAAAAGAGTAAACTGTGTTTAACATAGTTCCTTCCATCAGGCTCTCCTCACATTTAATATCTGTCCTTCAATCTTTCTCTGCCTCGCTTTTCCTCCATCAGCTCTATGTCCTGTCCTTGTTTACATCTTTTGTCCTTCTCTCCAATTATGGGTTTAACTTTGTTTTGACAAGTGCTGGGGACAAAAATGATGATGGGCAAAATGAATGAACGAAAGCCAGGTCTGCACAACAAATAAATAGAGAGCATTTCTGGAGTGTTTTGGTTTGTGTTACTTGCATTTTAATTACTTGCAAATTAGACATATCATAAAGTGTCCCTCCAATATGCAGGGCTCCCCCATGTATGTCTATGTCTCCAATCACATTTCACACAAACTTTTCACCTCTCTCTCTCTCTATCCTCTCTCTCTCTCTGTTGCTCTCTTTGGGTATCTGTTGCTTTGAGCTTTTGTATGTGCAAGAGTGAATTTTTCCTAAACTTTGTTGACTTTATTTAACATTTCTAATAAAATAGAAAATGGTTCAGCTTATAGAATTGCTTAAATTTTGGTAACCATTAAACATCACGGTAAGGAACACCATCATCTTACTGTGTCTGTTTGTAGCACGATAAGGTTGGCAGCAGGGAAAGGAAAATCCTCGCTACACTTGATAAGCCCCATCACCCTGAACACACAAAGTCTTACTGGATTTCTCCTATGTCTTGTGGCTGGAATTTCAACTATTAGCATACTATTTTGTAGGTTAGAATGTGATTTCAAATCCACACCAATAGGTAGTTGCTGATATTGGTGTCCAGTTTTAAAGAAGATTCATGAGAATAAAAACAGTTCACCCAATAAAACTAAACTGGAATACATAGAAGTATAGAAAAAAAAACATGAAACATGCATTCACCTAGGGTGACCATATTTTGGTTTTCAAAAAAGAGGACACCTTAGCGTGCGCATTTGTGTATTTTTGTTGTGGGCGGGGGTTGAGATTATTCAAAAGTGTCAGCACATTCAGGGTGATCTGGTCAATGAGCTTTATTGGCTCTAAAGAACACTGTGGCCACTAGGCCTAGATTGCACTGAACATTTTGAACTTTTTCACAAAATCTTTCAGAAAAAAGTTGTTGTCCTTAATGAATGGCCAATGTTGTCCTTAATGAAAAAAAAAATCCACATTTCTTATATAAGGCCACAGATTTGAAAACAAAAAAAAGTTCAGAAAATAGGATAAAAATTAAGTGTTCAGTCATCCTGAGGTGGCTGGGCAGATTTTCCTGAGGACTGGATCTTTCCTAATACAGTAGCTGGGGATTGCTCATAACATAAGTATGAAAGTCCTTCCATGTTATATGCTTTAAGTTGTATTGGGTGCACAGGATCCCCTTCAATGAGTCAACACTCAAGTGATTCCTTTCCTTGGTCCA